>LD348725.1:2609-30049 GCA_001465055.1 Ptychodera flava | reverse complement strand
GCAAGTAAAAGGACTTTGTTCATATTATACTGTCATCAACATTAGAAGTGTGTTCACAAGGCTGCAGCATGACAAATAAATTCAATTTCAAACACATTCTACAGTTTAATATCCTAATCCACTGTAGCTACATGCCAACCCTATTGTTGGCTCAATCCACATCCTCTGCTACTGGTTGTATACACAGCAATAGTATCTATTACATGCCTCTTATATCAAAACATTGAACGCTCCACAGGATTCAATGGTAACTCGTTGATGACATCACAGACCACATAGTTATCATTTGACTGAAAGTGGACCAGAACTATTTTCAGCTAGGCAACTCTTGGATTTAAAAAGATAAAATTACACGTTTTACACAGTAAAAACTGTTTCTACAAAATTATGCAAAAATTGATAAACTGCATAACAGTGATGTAAATATATGAAATCGTTTTATTTCTTCAACATATTTTTGTCTAATATGGAAATAAAGCATAAAATTGTCATTCGTATGTAAATGAAAAAATTTTGGGTGAAAATTATGTAAGAGAGGCATGTAACATTATTGTCCGAACAAGGGACTATGTACCTTCTAGGCAGGAGACCATTTGACCAACGTAGGAGGGCAAATGGTCTCCTGTCTCAAGGGCACATAGCCCCATGTTTTGGCTATAATATATACTGTGTACCATTGTTTCCATGCATAATGATTTGGAGTTGCTCAAGCATCTGAAATGTGAGTCATATTTCTAAGACATTCTGTTTTTAGCTTTGGCTAGTTACTTTAGCTAGTTTGATTCAGTTTGAACATGAATGAGAAACAATTTTATCGTAGGATTAATGTTGTAAATTGCATAATACAATACCAGAATATACATGATATATTGTATTTAATAATTGATATTTTGTTGACTTCCTTGTCATAATAGACTCCTACCTGTACACAGTGCATATTTGTCACCAAATAGAGAGATGTGAGTATTTTCAGTCAAGAATGTTTCTTGCAAGGACTTGCCATCACAACTTGCACAATTTTTCAAGATATACCAGTATGACATTTTTTTGCAGTATGTGAAAATGTTTTTTTTAAGTCCCCTTTTTCTTCAAGAAATGGTTGTACAACATTACCCAGAGAAACGTTTTGGTCATGATTTCATTTTTGTTCAATCAAATATCAAAACACTTGTCTTGCAGTGAATGTTTTCAATATTCTTTTCCTAAATATACACAGGGAATATATTGCAACTCAGAAATGTTGATATCTCTATTAGATTTATAGGCAACAAACATTTAAAGTAATGTTTTGTATGCTTTGAATATTCTTGTATTCTTGATTATATTTTGAATATTGATTATAATGTAAACTGTAGATACGGACTACTTGGAGACTGTACAATATTTTAATGAGTTCTAAGAACAGCTCCTCATACCATCGTATTCATGTATAAATTTTTTTTTTCTTAATTTATTGAAATTAGAAAATTTTGTACTTGTCATTTCAAATAGATATATATGAGATGTAAGATATTTTTTCAAGTTGTATTTGTATTTAATAAATTTAATACATTTGACTCTGCATGCTTGAACAAGATACTACACAAAACGTTTTTGTCAGCCAAAAAATATTGTAGGTTCAAACATTGTACTTTAAAAAGAATATATTGGTATGGTAGGGAATACTTTTCATCTGGTTTGCAACTGTTTAGTTTGTACCTTAACCCTAGGCTTTGCACCCTGACCCCCTGATACTCTATGACGTCATCAGACATTTATGTTCGAGCTGGGTTCAAAGGGTTTAAGGTGCCTAAAACATTACACCAAGAATGAGCTCAGCATAGTCAGATGTAACTTGTATTAAGGTCTGTACAGCAAGCATTGTTTTGAAATTATCCAGGGTATAGTGAAGGTACGATAGTTTTATATTTTTTAGCAAAATACAGTACATTTCTTTTGTAGATGCTGGACAGCTACTTTTGCCATTTTAACCACTCCGCTTCAAATGACAGCGGAGCAACAATTGCAAACAATCAGTTCGGGTGCTTCCTGCACTTTGACCTCAAACCAGTTGTACCCTGACCTCATACCTCTTGCACTCTGACCCCATACCCTCTGCACTGTGACTCCATACCTTTGGTACTCGGCTATGAGAGACTCCATTGCACTCAGCACTTGTTTACAAAAGACATACTATACAACCTATGATTACCATGCCAACGAAATAGCCATTCTGGTCTGGTGGCAGACTAGATTACATGCAATGACTCAGCTATTTGTTTGTGAAATGTGAATAAAGTACAAACAGAGCTAGATTCAATGCAGAGTAATTTATTGAAGATAATTCAGTTCAATCAAGTTTTATTGGAAAAATATCAAAGTATATGACCTCGAATTAATTCACCCATATGATTTTTGAAACTTTATCTCATGAACGTCTATGCAGTAAATGTATCACTCATTAAAAGTGTAAATAAATATGGATGGTTTCATCAAAGTCTATTTTGCTATGTTTTAATATCTGTGTGGAGATAAACTCCCATCCATTATATTTAAAATACACCATGGTGTGTGTGTGTGTATTGGTTTCTGAGTAACATGTATGAGTGTCACTTCTTCTCAACTTGACTCTTATTATATAAACAACACTCTATTTATAAAGGTAATAGAAGCCTCAAAAAGGTTTAAAATTTGGTCCAACTTTTCTCTATATAGTGTGCAATATAAGAGTTCAGATTATTATTGTTTCTGTGACAGATTTCAACTTCCATCTCTGGTGGGGAGACATAACTGTCCGTACAACTGTTTGCATCTTCTGTTCAAGCTATATTTTAATGTGCCCAGCAGACAGCTATGACACCATACTACCCTTCATGTCTGTATCAGTAGAATTCACTTGAGAAAGTACTCAGTTATGTTAAGGTGTATAAGCAATGAAGTCTGCAAAGCAGACCCGCTCATTGATTTCAGTTCAGCTTCTAGCTTTCCTAGACAGTCCGTAAAGCCTGCTTTCAACTTCTTGTGTTTTCATCGTCTTATCCTTTTTGTGAATATTGTTACTTATTTTGTCCTTGTTGTTTATGTTTTACTCTGTTATTATATTTTTGTACTTTGTTCAGTTTTATCTTAATGTATAGTTGATTTTTACGGTGCCTGTAAATGGGCCTCTGGCCCGTCAGTTTACCAAAATAGATAAATAAATAAACATAATTAAGGAGTAACATATCCAGTCACAATGCCATGTTTTGGATAAAAAACCAATAACTCATATTCATCAATATTTGAAATTGAAAATGGCCGCTATACCATGCATAAACGGTCGCTCATGTAGGCATGATCATCGTGCCAATTAATCTAAAATTGCACGACAATCATGTTTTTTTATTACGTGAACATTATACATAATGTAGAAACGAAGGTTTCGAACAGAATATCAGTCCCATTCTTGTTAATTAAATAGAAGGCAAAGACTTTTAGTGTGACTATGTTTTTGGTACTTATTGACACGATCATAATGGCAATAACAGGATTTTTCGCTAATTTACATGATGATCGTGCTAAATAACTATTTTGGTCTCACCTTATTGCCAAGATCATCATACATACAGACAAGGCACTTTATGCACAGGGAGCTCTTCCTCCTTGTTTATTTTTGTCTGTTTGTTTGTGTGTATATATTTGTGTTTGTTTATTTATTTTAATAAAATAAGAGTGAAAAACTTCTTTATATATTTGTCAATAAAGAGCAGTTTATTTATTTATTTATTCATTTATTTATTTGTTTGTTCGTTTGTTTATATTTATTTCAGATTGTTAGGGTTAGGGTTAAGTTAGCATTAGGAATTGGGGGATTGGGTAAGGGTTAGGCTTAACTTAGGGTCAGGGTTAGGGTTAAGTTAGGGTTAGGATTAAGTTAGGGTTAGGGTTAGATGAAGTCTCTCCCTCTATAATACAAGACCCTTCTTGTTTATTTTTGTCTGTTTGTTTCTGTGTTAGATGAAGTCTCTCCCTCTATAATACAAGACCCTTCTTGTTTATTTTTGTCTGTTTGTTTCTGTGTATGTGTTTGTGTTTATTTGTTATTTCTTATAAAATAACACTGAAAAGCTGTTTGTTTATATTTGTCAATAAAGAGCAGTTTATTTATTTATTTATTTATTTATTTATTTATTTGTTTGTTTGTTTGTTTGTTTATATGTATTTCCAATGGTTAGGGTTAGGGTCAACCTTAAGTATGGGTTAGAGTTAGGGTTAGGGTCAGGGTAAGGGTTAAGTTAGGGTTAGGGTTAGGGTTAGGGTGTTAGGATTGGGATTAAGTTAGGATTAGGGTTAGGGTTAAGTTAGGTAATTGCAATCATACCAATCCATAATCCAATGACAGTAGGTATGAATTCGCAAGACAATAGTTGTAAACATAGACACAAAACAGCACAGAACAGACAGTAAATAGACGGTACACAAACAAAGTCATATTCATGAAAGAAAGATATATGGACCTCTGGCCAGAAGACCAAGAAGTGATTAGGGTTTGGATTAGGCTTAGACACAAGTCTCTACCTCTATATATTACCAGACCTTCCTCCTTGTTTATTTTTTATGTGTTTGTTTGTGTGTATGTGTTTGTATTTGTTTATTTGTTATTTTTCATAAAATAACAGTGAAAAGCTGTTTGTTTATATACCTCAATAAAAAGAAGTTTATTTATTTATTTGTTTGTTTGTTTATATGTATTTCCGATGGTTAGGCTTAGGCTTAGGCTTCAGTTAGGGTTAGTGTTAGAATTAGGGTTGGGTTAGGGTTAGGGTTACGTTAGACGTCACTACTTGGTCTTCTGGCCAGAGGTCCATATATCTTTCTTTCATGAATATGACTTTTTTTTGTGTACCGTCTATTTACTGTCTGTTCTGTGCTGTTTTGTGTGTATGTTTACAACTATTGTCTTACGAATTCTGACCTAGTGTCATTAGATTATGGATTGGTATGATTGTGATTATTTTTGTGTTAGGGTTAGGGTTAGGGTTAGGGTGAAGGTAGGGTTAGGGTTAGGGTCAGGGTAAGGCTTAGGATGAAGTTAGGGTTAGGGTTAGGGTCAGGGTAAGGGTTAAGCTAGGGTTAGGTTTAAGTTAGGGTTAGGGTTAGACGTAAGTCTCTCGCTCTATATTACCAGACGTTCTTTCTTGTTAATTTTTGTCTGTGTTTGCTTGTTTGTGTGTATGTGTTTGTGTTTATTTGCTTCTTTTAATAAAATAACAGTCGAAAGCTATTTGTTTATATTTATCATTAAAGAGCAGTTTATTTATTATTTATTAGTTTGTTTGTTTATATGCATTTTCGATAGTTAGGGTTTTGGTCAGGCTTAAGTTAGTGTTAGGGTTAGGGTTAGGGTACGGGGTTAAGTTAGGGGTAAGGTTAGGGTTAGGTTTAAGCGTAAATCTCTCCCTCTACATTTCCAGCCTTCCTCCTTGTTTATTTTCGTCTGTGTTTGTTTGCGTTTATGTGTTTGTGTTTGTTAATTTGTTATTTTTAATAAAATAACAGTGAAAAGCTGTTTGTTTATACTTGTCAATAAAAACAGTTTATTTATTTAATTGTGTTAGTGTTTTTGTTTATAAGCCACTTTTAATAAAATAACAGTGAAAAGCTGTTTGTTTACATTTATCAATAAAGAGCAGTTTATTTATTATTTATATGTATGTTTGTATGTATGCTTTTCCGATAGTTAAGGTTTTGGTCAGGCTTAAGTTAGGGTTAGGGTTAGGGTTTGCGTCAGGCTTAAGTTAGGGCTAGTGTTAGGGTTAGGGTTAAATTAGGGTTTGGGTAAGGATAAAGCTAGACTTAGGGTTAGGGTTAGGCTTAGACGTAAGTCCATCCTTCTATATTACCAGACCTTCCTTCTTGTTTATTTTTCTCTGTGTTGTTTGTGTGTATGTGTTTGTGTTTGTTTATTTGTTAATTTTCATAAAATAACAGTGAAAAGCTGTTTGTTTATACTTGTCAATAAAGAACAGTTTATTTATTTGTTTGTTTGTTTGTTTGTTTATATGTATTTCCAATAGTTAGGGTTAGGGTTAGGCTTAAGTTAGGGTTAGGGTTAGGGTTAGGCTAAAGTTAGGGTTAGGGTTAGGGTGAGGTTTAAGCGTAAATCTCTCCCTCTATATTTCCATACCTTCCTCCTTGTTAATTTTTGTCTGTGTTTGTTTGCGTTTATCTGTTTGTGTTCGTTTATTTGTTATATTAAATAAAATAACAGTGAAAAGCTGTGTGTTTATACTTGTCAATAAAAAAACAATTTATTTATTTATTTATTTATTTATTTATTTGTTTGTTTGTTTGTTTGTTTGTTTGTTTGTTTGTTTGTTTATATGGATTTCCGATGGTTAGCGTAAGGCTTAGGCATAAGTTGGGGTTAGGGTTAGTGTTAAGTTGGGTAAGGGTTGTTGTTAAGTTAGGGTTAGGGTTAGGTTTAGGATCAGGGTAAGGGTTAAGCTAGGATTAGGTTTAAGTTAGGGTAAGGGTTAGGGTTAGACGTAAGTCTCTCCCTCTTAATTACCAGACTTTCTTTCTTGTTAATTTTTGTCTGTGCTTGTTTGTTTGTGTGTATGTGTTTGTTTGTTTATTTGCTACTTTTAATAAAATAACCGTGAAAGCTATTTGTTTATATTTATCAATTAAGAGCAGTTTATTCATTATTTATTAGTTTGTTTGTTTATATGCATTTTCGATAGTTAGGGTTTTGGTCAGGCTTAAGTTAGGGTAAGGGTTAGGGTTAGGGTTAGGGTTAAGTTAGGGTTAGGGTTAGGGTTAGGTTTAAGCGTAAATCTCTGCCTCTATAATTCCAGACATTCCTCCTTGTTTATTTTTGTCTGTGTTTGTTTGCGTTTATGTGTTTGTGTTTGTTATTTGTTATTTTTAATAAGATAATAGTGAAAAGCTGTTTGTTTATACTTGTCAATAAAAAACAGTTTATTTATTTATTTGTTTGTTTGTTTGTTTATATGTATTTCCGATGGTTATGGTTTGGCTTAGGCATAAGTTCGGGTTAGGGTTAGGGTTAGTGTAAGTCTGGCTAGGGTTGTTTTTAAGTTAGGGTTAGAGTTAGGGTTAGGGTAAGCGTTAAGGTAGGGTTAGGTTTAAGTTAGGGTTAGGGTTAGGGTTAGACGTAAGTTTCTCCCTCTATATTACCAGACCTTCCTCCATGTTTATTTTTGTCTGTATTTGTTTGTGTGTATGTTTTTTTGTTTATATGCTACTTTTAATAAAATAACAGTGAAAAGCTGTTTGTTTATATTTATCAATAAAGAACAGTTTATTTACTATTTATAAGTTTGTTTGTTTATATGCATTTCCGATAGTTAAGGTTTTGATCTGACTTAAGTTAGGGTTAGGGTTAGGGTTTGGGTTCGGCTTAAGTTTGGGTTAGTGTTAGGGTTAGGGTTAAATTAGGGTTAGGGTAAGAATAAAGTTAGGGTTAGGCTTTGGCTTAGGCTTAGGCTTAGACGTAAGTCCATCCCTCTATATAACCAGACCTTCCTTCTTGATTATTTTTTCTCTATGTTGTTTGTGTGTATGTGTTTTTGTTTGTTTATTTGTTATTTTTCATAAAATAACAGTGAAAAGCTGTTTGTTTATACTTGTCAATAAAGAACAGTATATTTATTTGTTTGTTTGTTTATATGTATTTCCAATAGTTAGGGTTAGGGTTAGGCTTAAGTTAGGGTTAGGGCTAGGGTTAGGCTTAAGTAAGGGTTAGGGTTAGGGTTAGGGTTAAGCGTAAATCTCTCCCTCTATATTCCCAGACCTTCCTCCTTGTTTATTTTTGTCTGTGTTTGTTTGCGTTTATGTGTTTATGTTTGTTTATTTGTTATTTTTAATAAAATAACAGTGAAAAGCTGTTTGTTTATACTTGTCAATAAAAATAGTTTATTTGTTTATTTATTTGTTTGTTTCTTTGTTTGTTTATATGTATTTCCGATGGTTAGGGTTTGGCTTAGGCATTAGTTGGGGTTAGGGTTAGGGTTAGGGTTAGGTCTGGCTAGGGTTGTTGTGAAGTTAGGGTTAGGGTTAGGGTTAGGGTAAGGGTTAAGCTTGGGTTAGGTTTAAGTTAGGGTTAGGGTTGTGGTTAGACGTAAGTTTCTCCCTCTATATTACCAGAACTTCTCCAATATTTATTTTTGTCTGTGTTTGTTTGTGTGTATGTGTTTTTGATTTTAAGCTATTTTTAATAAAATAACAGTGAAAAGCTGTTTGTTTATGTTTATCAATAAAGAGCAGTTTATTTATTATTTATAAGTTTGTTTGTTTATATGCATTTCCGGTAGTTAAGGTTTTTGTCAGGCTTAAGTTAGGGTTAGGGTTAGGGTTTGGGTTAAATTATGGTTAGGGTAAGGATAAAGTTAGGGTTAGGCTTAGGCTTAGGCTTAGGCTTAGGCTTAGACGTAAGTCCATCCTTCTATATTACCAGACCTTCCTTCTTGTTTATTTTTCTCTGTGTTGTTTGTGTGCATGTGTTTGTGTTTGTTTATTTGTTATTTTTCATAAAATAACAGTGAAAAGCTGTTTTTTTATACTTGTCAATAAAGAACAGTTTATTTATTTGTTTGTTTATATGTATTTCCAATAGTTAGGGTTAGGCTTAGGCTTAAGTTAGGGTTAGGGTTAGGGTTAGGGTTAGACGTTAGTCTGTCCCTCTATATTACCAAACCTTCTTTCTTGTTTATTCTTGTCTGTTTTTGTTTGCATGTATGTGTTTGCATTTGTTTATTTTCTTTTTTTAATAAAATAACAGTGAAAAGCTGTTTTGGTTATATTTGTGAAAAAGAGCAGTTCGTTTATATATTTATGAGTTTATTTATTATATATTTGTTCATATGTTTGGGTCTGGTAATATAGAGGGAGAGACTTACGTCTAAGCCTAACCCTAAGCCTAACCCTCTAACCGTAACCTCAACCCTAACCCTAACTTAACCCTAACCCTAACCCTAACCCTCACCCTAACTCAACAACAACCCTAACCCAACTTAACACTAACCCTAACCCTAACCCCAACTTATACCTAAGCCTAACCCTAACCATCGGAAATACATATAAACAAACAAACAAACAAACAAAATAAATATAGATAAATAAATAAACTGTTTTTTATTGACAAGTATAAAAAAGCAGCTTTTCACTGTTATTTTATTTAATATAACAAATAAACGAACACAAACAGATAAACGCAAACAAACACAGACAAAAATAAACAAGAAGGAAGGTATGGAAATATAGAGGGAGAGATTTACGCTTAAACCTAACCCTAACCCTAAACTTAACTTTAGCCTAACCCTAACCCTAACCTTAACTTAAGCCTAACTCTAACCCTAACTATTGGAAATACATATAAACTAACAAACAAACAAATAAATAAACTGTTCTTTATTGACAAGTATAAACAAACAGCTTTTCACTGTTATTTTATTTAATATAACAAATAAACGAACACAAACAGATAAACGAAAACAAACACAGACAAAAACAAACAAGGAGAAAGGTCTTGAAATATAGAGGGAGAGATTTACGCTTAAACCTAACCCTAACCCTAACCCTAACTTAAGCCTAAGCCTAACCCTAACTATTGGAAATACAAATAAACAAAAGCCTAACCCTAACCCTTACTATTGGAAATACATATAAACAAACAAACAAATAAATAAAGTGTTCTTTATTGACAAGTATAGACAAACAGCTTTTAACTGTTTTTTTATTAAAAATAACAAGTAAACAAACACAAACACAAACAAAAATAAACAAGGAGGAAGGTCTGGTAATATAGAGGAAGAGACTTACATTTTACCTTAACCCTAACCCTAACCCTGACCCTAACTTAATACTAACCCTAGCTTAACACTATCCTATCGTTCTCCGGTTTCAAACCCCCCCCTTCCCCCGACATTTCTGTACTGCCCTGTTTTGCCGCCATTGGCTTCAGCCCTTTGGCGTACCACGACCTATTGGCCCTACGCCTTTCTGTGCCCGACTTTTCGTCCTCTTGTCGGCCTATTTCCCCACCATTTTTCCTCCTTTGTTTTATTATATTTTCTTTTGAGTTATTCTATCTTACTTTATGGCCTTATTTTTACTTTACCGCCCGATGGCCAATTTAATCTTTTTTATTTTTTTCTTTTGTTCTTTCTTTGCGGTCGTCTTTCCCCGACATTTTTTCTCTTGCCTTCTCGACATGTTTCCACCGCCCCGTGTGGCCGCTTCTGACCTATTTGTACACGATCTTCTCTTTCCCTCTTTGCATTTGCCCCCCTCTCTCCCTGTCTGTTTATCATGACCGGGCTTTCCGATTCCCTCTTCGTCGGTTTTCGATCTTTTCTTCTTGTTCCTATTTTATTCTCGCCTTTCCCCACATTTTACTGTCGCCTTCCCCGTTACTTATTCCTCCTTGGCCTACCCTACCCGGTTTTCTCCCCCGTCTGGCAATACTTCCAAACACTCACGATCAGTCCAGCCCCAAGGGGTTGAGGATGAAGCAGACACTATACGAAAAAACCTAACCCTAACCCTAACTTAACCTTCACGCTAACCCTAACCCTAACCCTAACTTAAGCCTAAGCCTAACCCTAACCATCGGAAATACATATAAACAAACAAACAAATAATCAAATATAGATAAATCAATAAACTGCTCCTTATTGACAAATATAAACAAACAGCTTTTCACTGTTATTTTATGACGAATAATAAAAAACAAACACATACACACAAACAAACAAACACAAAAATAAAAAATAGGAAATTCTGATAATATAAAGGGAGAAACTATGGTCTAACCCTAACCCTAACTTAAGCCTAACCCTAACCATATTAAGCCTTACCCTAACCCTAACTTAAGCCTAACCCTAATCCTAAACCTAACTCGAACTTAACCCAAACCCTAACCCTAACCCTACGAAATACATATAAACAAACAAACAAACAAATAGACAAATAAATAAACTGCTCATTATTGACAAAGATAAACAAACAGCTTTTCACTGTTATTTTTTAAAAATAAGAAATAAACAAACACAAACATATTTAAAAAAAACAAACACAGCCATTTAAAGACAAAGAGGAAGGTCTGGTAATATAGAGGAAGAGACTTACGTCAAAACCTAACCCTAACCCTAACTTAAGCCTAAGCCTTACCCTAACCATCGGAAATACATATAAACAAACAAACAAATAATTAAAAAAAATAAATAAATAAAATGCTCCTTATTGACAAATATAAAAAAACAGCTTTTCACTGATATTTTATGACAAATAATGTATAAACAAACACAAACACATACAGACAAACAAACACAGACAAAAATAAACAAGTAGGAAATTCTGATAATGTAAAGGGAGAGACTATCGTCTAACCCTAACCCTAACCCTAACTTAACCCTTACTCTTACCCTAACCATCGCAAATGCATATAAACTGACAAATAAATGAATAAATAAATAATGAATAAATAAATAAATAAATAAATAAATAAATAAACTGCTCTTTATTGACAAATATAAACAAATAGCTTTTCACTGTTATTTTATAACAAATAAACAAACACAAACACATAAACACAAACAAACACAAACAAAAATAAACAAGGAGGAAGAGCTCCCTGTGCTTTATGGACACCACGGTCGAGAGGCCCAAGCAGTGTCCAATGCTCGATATTCTTGTAGATTAGCTAAACCAACTCTTCAAAGCCAAGACTTTGGCATACCCCTCCTACTACTGCTAAGTTTGATATCCAACTTCCAGCTGGTTTTTGCACGAACTATAATCAAGCCGACCACAATTGGCTTATTTGGACGGAAGTTATCACAGGCTTATTGTTTTGTGCAGTACATATAATGTTCAAAACGAAGACACGCCAGAATTAACTAAATTCTGAATCAGTGGCTATACACTCTTATTAAGCACTCTTCGGTGTTATTTACGTTAACATCTCCAATTAAAGGGAAAATTGTTGTTGAAAATATGATAACTCGTCATTTTTCGAATGTGTTAGCTAAAATTCTCTGCCTTCTATTTAATTAAGAAGCATGGGACTGATTTATGGTAAAATTGTCACTTTATGACATGTTTGAAACCATAGATCAAACTATATGCTGCAGTAATTAAAATTTAAAAAGAGAAATTTTCGGATTTTCTGTAGGTAGCAGTACATGTTACTCTCGATGCTATTTAGTGACCAACATGCAAGCTATTGCGGCACAGTGATACTTTCCTACTGATGTCGATAACACTCTCGAATTGCGAAGTCTAAAATTCTATGTCAACGCAAATCATATAACACACTTTGAAACTTTATTGCATCGTAATTCAAATATATGCGAGATCTGTGGTGTTACCGCGTCTGTGGTGATCTGAACGTTTAATAATGTTCAGCCCGAGATTCACGTATATGACTCTCGAACTGGCCTCGTAGATTCGGTGGAAAGCGTCCAGAAGTTTCTATGACGTCAAGAAATTTCGAGATTTGAGGCCTCGTTCCTCGCCATTTATCTCACGTACATTAAGCGAGTAGACTACCTGGTTGAATGATTTAACTGTCGCATTGAACGAGGATGTCAAAGCTGCGATATGGTCTTTTTATCAACACAATCACAATCGTAGAATATTCCCTTTGTGCCGATTGTCCTATAGAAGAACAAACAAGTGTTTCCTAAAAATGAAAATACAAACGCGATTTGAACTAATTTGAGAAAATTGGATCTTCATATTGTTCAACTTTCTCAAAAGTGATAGGTGCCTTATTGCTGAATGTTGCAATATCAAAAATTGTTGTCAAAGTGAAAACAATTGCTGACATACCCATCTCCTCCACTCTCGCTAGAAACCAAATGGTTCTTCCCTAATGCACCGATAACCTATGTAACACTCGTCAACTGTCAGGAGCTAACCGCATCCTGCAACTGAGGGCAAAAACAGAGTTCTGTAGTCAGCGTCAATGTTTAGTAATAAACGCACAATGGAGAGCGTAGGAGAGAACCTCAAATCCAAAATCCATAAAAATAAATAATTTTGGCTCTTATTGCATCCTTGCTTCAAAACAATATTGATACATCCGGCCCAAAAGTCATGTATACGGCTCTGCATTGTTCGAACCGGACTTGCAGATTCGAACGATAGAGTTGCCGAAGGTTCTCTGGCGTCCAGAAAGTTCCGAGATTCGAGGCCTCGTTCCTCGCAAAATTTTACATCACGTTTACATAGGTTTATTAAATCGAAAGTTTTATTGGACGAGGATGTCATTGCTGCGATACGTTCTATTTACCGACACATTCACAATCGCAGAATATTTGCTTTGTGTCGAATGTCCTTTACGTGATCTGCACATCTTTACAATATTTCAACAGCGTTTCCGCCCCGTTTTCGCAGTTTTTTCGAGTATGTCACAATGCCATCGATTCGTGGACGTGTCCGAGCGAGTGCGCCCTCGCCGAAAATCGCTGAGAGATTTTTCTGAGGAATGACGCTTTCTTCGATGACTTCATCTACCAGTAGGGCCTACCAACGAAGTACGTAACCGGTAAAGTAAGCAATAATAATTACATTGCCATACAAAGTAGATTTATCTTGTCTCAAATCAATAATGATGACGTTGACACAAAATTGAGAACACACATTTTTCTGGTTTATAGGATATTGTTTTTATTCTTGTGGACTTACAGAAAATTATTGGTCCACTCAGTTCTCAGTTCGACAATGAATGTTTGGTGTCGGAAATGTGTAGTTAAAGAAGCGAAACAAGTTGTCTCGACAATCAGAGTAAGGGGCTGCATGTCTACAACAAGGCTGTCATCGAAGTATCTCCGAAAATGTATGTAATCCAAATTTCTGGCAAAAGAAATCGAAAATTCTTCAGTTATCATCATTCGTCTCAGTCGCAGACGACACTGTCGTCTTTTTGCGCGTTCTAGAATATCCCCTTCCCTGCGGCCGCCTTACCGTCTCTCTTCCGGCTATATACAATATTTCAGAGAGTCTTGCATTTAAATACCACACTTAACACCGTTTTTTGCACGCATTCATTAAGTATAGTGTTTTCAACACGTGAGGAAAGTCACCCAGTTTCTAAGTTTTTCCATTGAATAGTTTTGCTTTAAGACAAGTGTTTTGTAATGAGCAAAAAATTGAAATGTGCCGCGCGCCACTGCCTCTATGGACTGAAGAGATATAATTCATATTTGGTAAGGTTGGTTACCAAAATTATTTTGAGTTGGAAGGAGGATACTTGAAATTGTTTTTGAGTTTTTAGGGGAAATTCAAAAAATCACAGGAAATATTTCAGAATGTCCCCTCCCTACCAAAGGTGTTTATGAACGTAGCCTAAAATGAGGGGAAAAAAACACATCTGGCCCGTTTTATACTGTAGATCTCAATACCATAAATATATTGAAAGATCAAACATAAAAAAAAAATTATACATAGAAACGTGAACGTGGTTTTCGCGCAAATGCTGCATCTCGAGACTACTTGTATGGGATGCACCTCATTCACACTTTATTTTCAATCAGCTACCATTGAAGGCGACGGGCGGAAGACATCGTTTTGGGGGATTAAATGCATGATATACCAAGCCTTTAATGTGTAATCCACCAATATAATCTATGTTTGACAGGGCAGTGATCTCATGAGTAGTCTGTGTGTCCCTCAGTTCGACAGACTATGTTTGTCTGTGTCTGTCTGTAGATGTGGCTGCGGTATGTTTTGCACTGTCCAACAGTTCAATGCCTGTCATCATGGACACTGGTGTAACACATGAGAAAAACACACCGTAAGGCCTAATGTTATCATATGTGAAACACACATCTAACTTTATCGGAAATTTTCCACACAGGTTGCATCAACCAACTGTCGGACGAAAACAAGGCTGCGCCTATAAACGATTGACGGAGATCGTATTCAGTACATAGCACTGAACTGAGTGAATAACAAACCATTCTGATAGTCAAATGCGCCTTTAAACCACACGTATCTGACCAGAATTCGTTGTGATTGGTTATCTTCAGACTGATGTTCAAAATCAATAGGTGAACAGACGGTATCCGAACACATGTTTCAAACCAACTCATATATTTATTGCGATAAGGGAAGATGTTCCACTTGTACTTTTTAGTACTGTTAATCCAGGAATGAAACAAATAAGAATTCTTTTTACGTTCCTCTGACGTTTTATAGCAAATAATGTATGTGAAAGTCATTACTGAAACCTTAGATACACCGGTGTTATTTCATATCAATGAAGATAATACGAGATTCTCTAAAGTACACTTTGCAACTTAGAAGATTCACATACATCAGTCGTTACAGTATCTACTCTTAACACAGTAAAAAGTACATAGCTCTATTGCCAAAACCTTCAATTTGTTCTGAACTGTCTTTTAAAGCTAATACTTATGAACTCTGTTACAATGGTCATAGTTTCAATTTAACTTTCATATCGTGTACTTTTTCATCGTTTGGTTATTCTAACTGAAAGTGTCCCTATTCAGGGTGTTACAGTAACGTTCTCCGCCATTTCACCAAATCTAAATCCGTCTGGTCCGTCATCGTCGTCGTCGTGATCGGTGATTTGTTTAGCCTTCATTTCGGCTAATTTTCTCTGACGTTGTTCAAGAATGTGTTTTCTCCATTTAATTCGCCGGTTCTGGAACCAAACTTTGACCTGAGCCTGGGTCAAGTTTAGAGCTGCAGCAAGGTAGTAACGTTCGTTACCAACCATATATTGCTGTTTGGCAAACTCATTCTCCAATCTCTCTAGCTGTTCCGCTGTGAATATTGTACGTACTCGCTTTGGTTTGGGTTTCTTCCATCCGTTGTTGGGAATCCCCTTCTTCCGGTTTGTCGCTAATATGAATAAATGTGAAATGGAGCTGGTTTCAATATGACAATATAAACTTTTATAATGAAAGATAAAAAAAAGTTTGCATGTTTACTCTAAACGCTTCGACGCAAAGACTACTGTTTCCATTTCTAAGAGAAAGACATTCACGATGACACATCGACCAGTGATAACCACGTATATGAAGTACTCTTATGCGTTTCATTATAACATTACTTGAGGTCTGACATTGTATGATTGTGCACCAGCATCTTTACAAAACCTCAAAGTTTTGCCTTCTTTCAAGTAATAGTTCTTGTGTTGTCAATTCTACTGGACAGTAAGAAACCAATGATACGAATTGATATGAGTGCGAAATAAGAGCCAGCGTGTTAAAATTTCTTCAAATTCGAAAAAACATGAGTTCACATATTCTTGAGTTGATTCACGGTTAAACTTGGGAAAAAGTACTTTGAAAATAACAACATCGTATTACTTTTACAGTAGGAAAAATCTTTTCCTACAGTGAAAATACGATAGGCAGCCACGGGTGCTGATGTAATATCTCACAGTGTGAAAGCCGATACATCGAGAAGACCCACACGTTCTTTATGAAAGGGATGACGCAGTTAGATTTGCTGACTATCCTGGTCAACTTACCCATTTGCACTTTGCTTGGTTCATATTTAAACAGGGCAAACGGCTGCTTTTGCGCTAATACCCATTGTTTTCTGTTTACTCAATGACTTTATTGCCATTAGGAAGATAGCAGCTTATAGTTTTCTATTCGATAAGTGAACATTATTCAAAAACACAATAACGCTATTTGACTGCTGAACACAAGCGGAAGTGATCAGAACGAGATATGATTTATTATTTTGAGGGTAAAGCTACTTGGATAAGAAACAAATATAGCTGACTGATTTCAAGATGAGAGAAGAGGGTTATTGGAAAGTCGACTATCTTCACTCGCTGTGGACAATTTTCTTCTTTTGTTTGACGATTTAATGTTTGATCTGAACATGGATGTAAAAAACTTTTTACATCCATGGTCTGAAGAAGTCGACGTGCTTTTGCAATCTAAATCCGATGCATTGATGCACTCCGTGTATCTGACACACGACGGCGAATTTGCATAGCCTGAGTGTTTGCCGTGTTTTCTCTTCTTTTTAATGAAGTAGGCTTAGTTTTGATCGGAATATGATGGCAACGGCTGAACAAACAACAACGGCTGCCAAAACGGCCGCAAAATGTCGGCAAAGAATTTTCATAAATCAATAAAATACTATCACAACCTGTCAGCAGACTTATCGTTGGGGTCATAGACCATGGCAGTAAAACCAATTGTAAGTCTCCATTTCGGCTTCATTTTACTTAAATGATATTTATTGGTTTGTTTATTTGAGCTATATCTCAGAAATCTATCAAGTCATCATGTATTTACATAATAAATTGTTATAATTGGAAGAATGGTCAAGAGACTTTTGTTTGTATTCGGATAAAAACGTTCAATACTCACAATTTTGATGAAAACTCAAATTGTTTTTTTCTGTTGGGCCAAAATTCACACACATAGTCTTCAGTCTTTATTATAATTGAAACTTACGTTTCAAACCAACAATAACCAGATAAAGCTTATTTGATATGGGCAAAACTTGTACTCGATTCTACCATCTTTTGAATTTGTATTGCATTGGACCTGTCGTCGATACGGTACATTTAACAGGTGTTTTTGACTTCAACAGTATTTTTCTTTTTAGAATCTGCTGACGTCGTTGATAGATGATTTGTTTCCATAGTAATTAGCGCATTTAAACCATTCTGTGTTAATCCAACATTAAACATACTTCAGTAATTTTACCCATCATACACTTTATTATTTAAGTAAACCTATAATCGTACGAAATGATGCGTTCTACAATCAAGCATATAAAAACGTTGCCCCGTTCGTCTGATAACGTAAAATGGAGAGTCATTCTGTAGCGTTTCTTCAACAATCTTCCATATTTCATCGGGTTTTTTTCATGATTTCTCATTGTAGTTACAAAGTGAGACGTTGGTTCTATAAGACCACTACACCAAAAAACAAAATTTACATTCCACCATTGCTGTATTCAAATGTCTGCTGTGAAAACACACTGATAATGAAGGCCGGTTTAGATTTTTATACAATCGACAAAGAAATGACCTGAACCAAATCATTGTTTTACTTGTTAAGTTTCTTAATGATACAGCATTTTCATATCGCTTGATTTTTATGATACATTTTCCCGGTGCAATCATTAGGTTGGTTTTAATCTTACGACAAATCGCTCGTGCAAATACTTTATTAGTTGCAGACTACAACAGAGGAACTGCACAACTTGGCACCTCATGTTGATGAATTAGAAGACAAAACGAAATAAATCATGTTTTCGCCAAATTCCAACGATTCATAAGGTGCCTGGTAACACGATTATAATAAACACTGCTTAGATGTAGGCCTATTATCATGTATCGTTGAGAGCCCCAATCCTTCATAATTCTAGAAAATTTTTCTATCTATAAATCCTTTCGTCGTTTGTGTAGGATTGAATGTTTATAATCTCATCAAGCTTTAATTGAGGAAATCTTGACAACATCAGAAGCAAAACGGGAAAGTGGGTGCTCCTGATCGTAATCTGTGAATTTATGCTCTGATTGTACGTCTATTTGTGCTTGTATAACTTTGATAATCTGAAATCATCCAGATTACTTGTTATGTAATGAGAAAATGCAAACCGCGCTTCGTCCAAAATTTCATGCTTATTAAAATCATAGACACTGTCTATGTTAAAATACGACTTAGGAAATTCTCTTTGAGAGGTCGCATAATTCAGCGAATCGGTGCGACTTACATGTAAAGGGGAAAAACAACCAGAGTGTAAGAATTGTTACTGTAGCAAGTGAATTACTGTTGGATGACTTCAATTCAACGCTACATTCATACTCGCTTCAGCTTTCGATGATTCATTTTGGACACTTCATCATTCAGAAAACCCATCCGTGTACAGGCACTATTTTACCTTCTGGGGATCAAAATATTGATTTGAATTGGAATTCGTTGAAACCACTATTCTCTTTCGTAATGTTTTGTAAGTAAGTTGAACTACGAACTGAAAAATAATTATAAATTTTCGAAAGAATCTCCGAAGCCGGGGTAGCAGGTTTCGTGTTTCACATCCGCGGAATCGAATCGGCAAGTTAATTGTGAACTGACAACGTTCACGTCAGCGTTTACTCTGACTCGTTATTTACCGTAGAGACGACTACCCTTAAGATTATCCATTTATTCGGTG
This sequence comes from Ptychodera flava, assembly GCA_001465055.1. Classification (NCBI taxonomy): domain Eukaryota; kingdom Metazoa; phylum Hemichordata; class Enteropneusta; family Ptychoderidae; genus Ptychodera; species Ptychodera flava. The sequence continues at coordinate 10,903 of LD348725.1, read as the reverse complement.
AAGCATGCAGTTCCACGTTTCACAGTACACTCACCTTGTAAATAAACTCCTGTCTTGGTATCATGAAGTTTCTTCGAAAATACAGACATTGCGTTTCCTACCGTCCTGGCAAACTCCGAGTTGAAGTTTGGTAAATTTCTGAGCCTTTGTGGGGCAGGTGTCACTGTGCACGCCATCGATAATCTATGACGGCAAAGATCTCTTGTTCCCGGCGAAGACGATATGAATCCATTGCCTGGTCCCATCGAAGGAACTTCAGATCTTTCCATGTTCTCACGTCCAAGAATCGCTTCAATGGTAAACGACGACTTCCGCCGACCTAAGAACTCGGCTCTGGCGTGTTGATGTGACGGCATCGGGATGTACATTGGCACCAGGTATGGATAGAAGGATAACTGTGGAAGGAGAGGATGCGAAAGTTTCAAATTCTCTCGGTTCATTGGATCCATGGATTAAATCTACTCTGGTCGACAACGGTATGCGAACTTAATCACAAATCACAACTTTATCACCTGTGTGTTAATGCTCTTTTTCTGAAAGTTAATTGTTTACAGTTATTCTGAGTGATTCCCTTTGCTGGAATAAAACCATCAGTGCCTCTGTGGAAATTTGAATGGATACCGCCTGTGTCCATACACATACATCATCATCTTTATAAAGCAAATACCGTCTACATGAACAGAGTTCCAATCTGCCTCAACCATCCCCATGTTTTTTACCACCAATTGATATTTACCTTCCAGAGAAAACAGATTTCCAATCTGCTCGGTTTCCCGGAAAAACTATTTGCCAATTATTTGCTCTTTAATTGGTTTTTATTTGTAGTCTGGTGCGTCAATCATTCTGCGTTATTACCTCCGTGCTTTAACGCTATTATTAATTTTGCGCTTGGATGCCCGGTAATACCAAAGCATCATGGGATCGACTGTCAATATGGCCTTCTTTTCTGTACGGAGAGGATGTTCTTTCTATTTTACAATCAAATGAAAGTGTTTCAGACGTCAAAAGAATACTCGCGCTTGTCATTACAACCGATTAACTGACATCTATATTAAAATGCGGTATGCTATGATAGGGGTGACCGTATTGTTGTATAGCAGGCAACCTCAACAAGCGAGATCGACTGATGGACGCTGCACTAACAACAACAAGTTTCTCTATACTATATTCAAAGAGTCTTTTCAACGCAAGACGGTTTTTCCTGATTTAACATCAACCAATTTTGTAGAGCAGACACTGCACGGTAGAAAGCGGGCTTTTTAATCCCCAAATTTTAATTATGTTGTTACACGAAATAGATTTTGATTTAGACATCTGGAGGATGGTACAATCTTTTTCAAATTGCCATGACTGTTAATGGTATCAGTTACAGCTTAATATTTGGATTCAAAAGTCATTTTTTCCTCGTCTCATGCCATTGTCCCTGTCCATACGTTAGCACGCCTTTCATATTCAGAATTTCTTTATTAGGATCTGGTCTTTGTGTTCACTCCTCTACGGGATATGTACCTCATGTTGGTCTTTTCTCTCCCGACAGGTCCCATCAACACAACACGTGACAAAGGACAAACACCAACACATACTGCCATTATTAAGCGTCAGCCTGCAAATCCTTTGTTGCAACAAGGATGGTGCATTAAAATTTTAACAAAATATGGCGATATATTTCGCTTTTACAACATTTCAGCGCTGCTTGGAAATTGTACGGGGCAGCTTATTGTGCAACAGAACGCAAACTTTTGGAACTGGAATGTGCAGAAATTATTTCCGATATTTGACGGAAAGGGGTAACCTCTTTAATGGCATTGACTGACTAGTGATGAGGCGAATGAAGACATTTGTGGCATCGTCCGCTAGCACGGGTCCGTTACTTCCAACTAACGGGAGCATCCGGCTGCCCGAACAAGATACCTTGGCTTGGCAAGCAAAGATGCATTTGTAAACACACAGGGATCTTGTTTTATATTTAAAATAGCTTCTATACTTAGCTTATGGTTAGAAAATGTAAAATCTCAGAAATGTAAAAAATGCCAACTTTAAATTAGTTAGAGGAAGACAATTACCTTGACTTGCTCCAACTCTGTGGTCATATTAAATATCAAAACAGAATAAATTACATCAGCAGACTGTCGCGCTATGTGGTATGCTGTTGTGCAGATTGTGGGGTGAACGCCTTGGCCAGCCAGTAACTCAGGTGCCGAGAAAAGCCAGGCGACTGGGGTCCAGTCTAACAAATACCCTAAGATTCGACCTGCAGAGACACCCTTCTCCGTTCTCCCACAGCCTCCTGATTTCTCGATGATTTCCTGGCAAAATAATCGATCAACAAATGTAAATATGAGTAAGATATTTTAGACAGTTAAATAGCGTAATCCCATACAAGCCCGTACGGGGATAGAAATCACCTGAAACAAGATCTATACAATCTGTCATTATGTTTGGAACCGATGTCCAAGGCGGCACATCATGAAAATCAATTTGAACTACGCCTTCGTGGATGGAGACCAAGATATCTTAAAATTGAAAAAATAAGAAGTACCTGTAGTTTGTTGTGAATTGTCAAGCCACTAACCTCTGTGTGCATTAATCGGTTTTTAAATCCCGCACAGAGTGATAATTTCAAGTTACGTTTTGAAATACATAACACTTGCAGTGTGTTGACTTTTGCGATTTTAACCCAGCCGTAAAAGTCAAAACCAGCCCGTAAAAGGCAGGAATCCCGTCTGAAAACACCACAGCTATGGACCCACAGCTAGGCGTTATGTAGCCAGTCTTGATAGACGAGTACGAAAAGGAGAAACAAAGCATGCAGTTTTAACCATCTTATTTTTCTGAAAATCGAAATTTCGATTTTGAAATTTAAACATTGGTAAATTTGAGGTATTTTTTACCATAATACCAAAATTTGCACGGTAACCCCCGATTTTCATCGATGATTTCCGAAAAGAGTGGTCGAAAGTTTCTTTGAGGAAAGTTTGAGCAAAATAATTTCGAGGCACATACAATACTTTAACTGACAGTGTGCTGAGCCTGTTGGAAAATGTACAGTATAGTAAGTGAATTCGTCCCGTTATCTCACTGTGTGTCACAATTACCTGTGCGTGTATGCATTCCTATTTTGTTGTTTTGCATCGGTAGCTAAATCTTTTCAGCTGAAAACGGAAAGCCCAAAACAACCAAAACAAAAAAAGAAAAATCGAAAATAAAAATACGCGTCACATAATCATTTTTGCAGTATACCCAAGAGGACAAACAAACAATTGTTTTCGGACTGGATCGTAAAATGTTCAGCTCGATTGAGAAAATCAGATCTTTTAATTGAAACCTTTGCTCTAAGTCATTCAACTTGTTCACATATTTGAGATTCATCAAAGTTTAGCATATTACTCATAACAATAATGGAATGGCAAATGTTTATATCTTATATAATTCTGTCGTTATATGTAGCAATAATTAGATGCGCAAGTTTGTGAAGACGAGAGATTTACTTTAATGAGAACTTAGAATTTGTCCAGTATCATTTTTCTGGAAAATTGACCGAAACAATTTACCTTGGAAGACGAACCTGTTGTACGCGTGCAGGGATTGATGATGTCACAATAGGTGATGATGCCACAATATATTCGTGAAAGTCATTTCCATTAACCTACGGCATATGCAAGAAACTATTCTCGCTGATGAAAATTTACTTTCTACTTATTCTGGGTTTTCAATGATGTCGGGGGAGGGGGCAGAGAAGCTTGGAGACACGGCAATTTTTGAAGGCCCATATGGAAACCACGTGTATGTACACGTAGTGAGAGCACCAATGGACTGTCATATTAGGCCTATTAATATTCATACCATGACGTTCACCGGGTTAACATTTTGCGCGTGATAAATGCTTAAGATAATTCAAATGTTTCTTAAACAAAGACAAAAAAACAGCAACTGATCTCTTGTGTTTCTGTAAGACGGTATACTCGCTGATCAGGGTTTACCCAAATATCACATTCTAATTGACTCAATTGATTGATCACTGAGTATGATGACCCAATGCTCAGAACTTGTGGTCATGGTCCGCCTTCCTTTTTGTCACCAAAGATTAACCTCACCTCCTTAGTCAGCAAAACTCTTAATGTGCATATGTAAAAATCTATGGAGTTTCTTTGTAATCGACAGATCCTACGAAATACCAGACACAGTTAACATGACTTTTACAGTAGGTATGTATTCATCTCGTCATTCACATTAGCTCTATGCTGTTGTATTTTTGTCTGAAACCAGGCCCTTTTCACATTTCATAACTAGTCTATGCGAACTACTCCAATGCTTTTGTCGGAATGACATTTTGGCACACGATTGCTTTATCAAGAACTGCTTCTCTTACCAAATTACTTTCAAATGACGACAATTAGCATAAAACTACGGCAAACCTCGGACGGCAACGCTGCGCATTGTGATATTAAAAGTACAAAGAGAGTGCACATGAACTGGTGCACACGTGCAAGCATTACAATACGCAATTATGCGTCTGTCATTGATATCTTCATATTTTGGTACCAAACCACAGGTTATTTGCATATTAGCAAGGCACAGGTGTTATGTTCATGCTAGATAACGGAGTGTACCGACATTTCGCCGTAAAATCGTCAATAATTTTGGTGTAAATAAATTTGTCCCGAAATATGATTCACTACCTCCTCAGAGAATACTGCAGGAACTAGACGCATACCTCAAAGTCTTGTAGGATCGAGATGATCCGAAGTTAATAGAGGCTTGCTGCAAAAGTTAGGTTTACATCTGCAAGGGATTTCGTTCCCTGACTTCATCCACTTTGAAAGTAAAATGTGCTTGGTAACAGGTGGGTTGGCTACCCTTTTAATGAAGCATGTAGTTTGTTGCATAATTTAATACGTTTAAAAATCACATTGGGATAGTCAGTCAGCACGCATTGTAACACACCTCACCCGCAGTCTGTATTCTAATTTGCCAATTAATAGTCACATGGGATGCATTCTTTTTGTGCTGATCGACGTAAATGACGTCATCAGGCATCATTTGTTTGAACTGTTGCCTGCCAGGCATCAGTTCCGAAAAATGATGCCCGCTGACGTCAAAAACGACATTGACGCGAACGCGGACCGGAATGTAAACAAAGATGTCGTCTGCGGCCGATCGAAACGAAAGTCGAGAAATTTTTTGGTTTATCCTACTTTCTGAAGAAGAGTTGAATGTTTTGGTTTCCAACAAGGACTCGATACGGACGAAAACTATAATAATCAACGGTGTATTGAACGTTTTGCAGATTCTTTTGGGAAAAACTTTTTCTCAGAACCACTCCAACACACAGGCGTACGGAATGTTTCCTAGATCGTCGTCGGATGGGAAGTGACTGACACTGTACTGTGAGGCCGAAGGCCGAACCTCGTTACTGTATAAGAATACAGTACCGAGGTTCTGCCTTCGGCCTCACAGTACAGTGTCAGTCACTTCCCATCCGACAACGATCTAGGAAACATTCCGTACGCCTGTGCTCCAACATATTACATCGTTGGCCTACATGCGACAAGTTTTGTGTAACTTACGTTCTTATGCATGGCTACGGAGGAGGTGTGTTACAAAACACATATTGACTGGCCATGGGGGCAACAGCATACGTCTTTAACCCCTCGGGCCTGTGAGTCATCCCTAAAAACAGACTGTTTCCCTCAGCCTACGGCCTCGGGAAAAAGTCTGTTTTTGGGGGTGACTCACAGTCCCTCGGGGTACAGACGTATGCTGTTGCCCTCATGGCCAGTCAATATGTGTATAATGACAAACCCTATTGTGCATTTTCTGCCCTCCATGTCGTCTGCAGAGGATCACCCAGTACCATCGATCGCCCGTGATGGGTGTATTTGACGTTCAATCTATTGTTAGGTGTTGCAAATATATACAACGGTTGAAATTGACGCGTTTCTTTTTAACACTGTTCCTTCCAAAATGTTGGGTTTCATAATTTGATATCAATGAAGTGTTAGGCCTCATGATATTTAGTAATTTGAATAAACGTGCTGTTAGGTACCAATCACCAATGTTAGCATATTTCAACCATATGCGATATTTTACAAGTTGTTTGTTCATTATCTAAGCTTGAGTACAGAAAGATGACATTTAAACCTAGACATGTGCCACATACGCAAACTGATGTTTTGCAATATTGTATTTGTCTTTGTTACTTTATTTTCGATAAGTTACAGTTTCTTCGGCAATGTTACATGTAAAGGATGGGAAATTATGGTGTATATTTGTTCACCAATATATTGAAAACTTTGCCGGTAAATATATTTGTTCATTCCCTACACAAAGTACTATATTCATTCAGGAAAGTTACCCGGGTGACACTGACCTAGGTCTTACTTCGATTTAACAGACGGCAGTATCTTTGTAGATGTATATAAGTCGTTTGACTTACCTGTGTCTGTACATATTAATGATTCATCAATCTCTCTCTGGCAAAGTTCAAATTACTGCAATGACTGTTAGTGCTGACTGGAATGAGAAATGTAGAGTCCCTCTTGACAAACCCTTCCCAGAGTCCCCGTGACCTATTTGTCCAATAGTGCTAGCTATAAAACTGTGAAGATTGGCATTCTGTTAAACTTGTTCTCCCTCCCTGATAAAATTGAGATATTAAACACGAGTATTATCAAATTTGAAAGAAATGTCAAGGAATGTCAAGTTAATGCTATATGGAAAATTTGAAACAAAATGGCAGCAAGGCGACAATATTGGATCGATCGTGCGACAAATCGACATGCACATCTACTACACATTAGGCCGCGTTCAAAAAAATGGTGGGGGGGGGGCTGGAGGAATCGCGATTGAAATCTTATTTTTTTTCAGATCCCCCCCTCAATACCCTCAAAAATTTTCAAGTCCCCCCCCCCCGAATTACCATATAGCCGTGTATTTATTAGGAATGCACCCAGAGTAAAAAAAATATGTAATGTGTCGTTCTGCACACAGATGTTCAACACTATCTCTAATCAGCAGGTTGTAGAGCTATATACCTAGGGCAAGTTCTTGAATTGATTCATTTTTAAATGCATCAGTGAACTTTTTGGATTTCTCAGTCTAAGCCGACTTGAGTTTATCCAACTCTGGCCAGTTCAATGGCACCAGCTGAAAAGCACACAAAATGACAGTCATGAGAGAGTATGAAAATTGTGTTTTCCTAGCTACGTTTTTTGTGAAAAAAATGAGCACAGTGACCTACCGAAATTTTTTTTTTCAAAAGTACAAGACATATACAACTTTAATAGATGCCACTTATAGAATGTTTTACAAAATTGACAATACTGGAAGGTCAAAATATTTCATGAAATTAATGTTTTAATCTCAGAAATTTTGGGTGTAATAATGGCAAATTTGATAAAAAATAAAGTTTCCATTTAGTCAAACATTTTTCCATTTAAATTAAAGTCTTTACTGTTCAAAGTTTTACTTTTGTGTTATTGGTACAATGAGATGTGAAAATTTCATTCACTGAAGGAACTTGAAATGAATGGTTTATATATTGATTTTAAGTGATTTTAGAAAAACTGACTTTTCATCGTACATTTGTATAAGATCAAGTATGGTGACCCCATCTTTTTCCTCTAATATTTGATTGTTCTCATATGCCAGAATTCAAATATCCATGGTAACTGTTAGTCCCCTAGTCTTCTATGTGTTGCTCTCTGGCTGGATCTTGTGTACAAGAAGATGTATTTTTCCCTGTCAATTGAGTGTCCTATGACCGAAACTCTTCTTAAACTACATCAGAGTCAGAGCTACATGTATCACTGTCACTGCCAGTATGTAGTAGCAGGGCAGTAGTTGTATTAACGTTTTATTTTGACAATATTTTTGTTCAGTTTACGCAATTGCATTCTTGTTCTACACCCTACAGCATGTTGAGCTGTCCAGTATTCAGCTTGCCAACACAGCCTACGTGTACCGTGCATTTGCATCATTCAATTATCACCAATATTTAGACAAACAGACTTTGTTGACAAACTGAATATTGTGTTTTTCAGCATGCTGTAGTGAGACACCAAGAAACTGTGTTTGATACATTGCATAGATTATCAACAGTTGTAGCTCCTGCCCCATTACAAGGCCAACTTGTTCTACGAAAATTTAATGGCATTCATACATTTTTAGACTTTTTCGAGATTAAAGACAAAATATGACAAAACGATTCTAGATTTTGTTTAATTATTACTAACGTTAGAACCATTGGACCACATCAAAATGGTGGGAGTCCAAAAATTTTCAGCCCCCCCCGC
>LD348722.1:23724-34307 GCA_001465055.1 Ptychodera flava | reverse complement strand
TAATTCTACTAAACTTGAGCCTTAGAAAAGCTATCACTAGTGACAGAAACATGCTTCAATAATCCAAAAGAAATAAAAAATCTGAGTTACATAAACAGCTTTATGAAGACAGAGAAATAGCATTCTGAACAGAAGGATACAAAATCTGAGCATATCTGAATTACACGTATCTCAAAGACAATACAAGGATATGGAACACATACATTTCAAAACACAGTTTGGTACAACCAATTTTCAACTCAGAAACTAAATGTATTGTAGATATTTGAGAAAGTATATAAATGCTTTCTGTTTAATATTTTAATTAAAAAAATGGTGAAATGAACCGAAAATTCTCTTTGATTGATATGCTAAATACATTTCAAAGACGTTCCAAGGGGCCAAATTTTCATGATAACAGTTGAAGATTTTGTTAAAGTTAGAGCTTTTGTTGATTTCTATAAAACTAAACATACTTCTGTACCTCTTATTTCACACTATAATATAAATAGCTTCAACTTTAATTTTCTGTACGTCTGTTACCCTAAACTGTAGATTAAAAAGGTCTTGCAATTCCACGTATAATACGTTAACAAGACAGCACACTGTACACGATTTGAGAACAGATGAAGTTTAGTCAAAAGATAATACAGTACACAGAGACAGGTTGGTAAGATGTAAGCCTGTGCAGTATTATGAATCCAATTTGAACTAGTTTGGAAAAACAGGATCAAAAGCTAAAAGATGCAATGTTACAAATTACCCATAAAAACAAGTGAACTGCACAAAAGGAAAGTAGATCAGCTAAAATTTGCTGATAAAACCAACATTACTACAATATCCTATTATCTCAAATCAGTTACAATCATATTATGTAAAATACCATACAATTCCTGTTCTAATAAGTCTGAAAATGCAGCATGTAGAAAACAGTCCCTTGAACAGATAACGAGAGTATTAAAGGTATACTGTCACCTGTTCCAATTTTGCCACAGTTACCATGGAAAGAGAAAATCTAACCAATCACAGATTTTACACGGGTGGCCGCTTTTTAAAAACAGCGCCCTCACATATGCATTTTGAATACCAAGGAACGCCCCTTTGACCATATATGGGCATATTTAGATTACAGGTGACTGTATACCTTTAACAGAGTTGAAAACAAAGTTGTTTGATAGTATACCATTAAAAACAAACGACAATCGACATAAATCATAATAATAACCATAGCCATGAAATAATATACAAGCTATAGATTAATGAGTAAAGAAGCTTGTCAAAAGAATGTTCTGTTATAGTCAAACATATACTACACATTGTAAAGTTCAAAACTAACAGCACTGATATTTTCCATATGTTTTCCTCCTTGTCTGAGGTACATGACATAAATACATGCCAGAATGCAGGTGGTGCAGTATTGTCTACAGTTTGCAAAAACAGATGGTGGCTGATTTAAATATCAATGACTAATTTGCATATTATTATGTTATACAATTTACAAATGAATTTTTTTGGTATAGTTATTGACATATAAATTTGTCACAAAACCTAAACGTTGGCTCTCCTTGTAAAACTCCCAGATAACATAGAGGGCGCCCTCTAATGACAACATTGGATATGCCAAATAACATCAATTACACAGTGAATTATGAACAAATAAACAGATAAAAATTTGTGATACTTATATTTTCTTGTTTGTAAGTTTGTTAAAATAATAAAATACTAACACATTGGACTGATGTTTTGAAACAAATAAATATATATAAATATATGAAGTTAAATCAACAGGATGGTGGTTGATAGTTTGACTGAATATCTTGCACGCTACCTAAGATCAACATTACAATTCACAATAAAGTTTAATTAGTTTGAAAACTAGCCGTATTTCAACGGAAAAAATCCCTTAAACAAAAACAATTGATAGCCACATACCAAAGCATATGGTCAAATATTTAATGTCATGTAACAGAGTCTCCATAAAAATTGTCATTAACAGTTCATTGAGTCAAATATTAATCTTTAACCAAACTTTTGATATATTTGCACTGAGGGCATTTTCTGGTGATTTATTTACAATAAAGCTGCATAAATTGATTCAGATAAACTCTATAAGGCACTTTTGAATCAATTTTGTGTAAATTTCTTTTGATTTATGAATGTTTAAATGGCAAGACTGATAATGGCACGGTTGTGTTTTATTACTCATAGTTTACAATAATCCAAACAATTAAAATATTCTATGTATACATTGAATATTTTGAATGTCACACCAATTGCTAAAATGATTTATGAAACACTGAAAGTTCTCGATATTAATGTATTATTATTTAAATGGAGGTAGAACACTGATTGTTGTTGTTGTTGACACAGTCACATCTAGTATTGCACGGAAGTACATTTCTCTTCTTAAAAAGGTTTTAAAAATCTTATTGCAGGTAATTTCAGATTTAAAGCTTATTATTCCTGTCACAACATAGTTTCTTCTGAAAAATGAGCGTTATTTTATTGTGGATAATTGTCTAAAAATATGATGAATGTAAACTACAGGGTTTCTGAATGTGGATACATTAACTAGTACATGGTTAACCTACATGTGTTAACAATTCAAACCTAGATGTATTGACAAATTCAGGGTCCAGAAACTCAATGTCACTCACAATTCAAGGACTTTTTCAGCAATTTTCATGAACATTTTTCATAGTACCATTTTCATCATATCATTTTTACAATATATGATTCATATGTATAATTTTACACATCATCTTTATGATATCATGACAAATCATTTTGTGGCATTTTCCAGGACTGTCCAGGGCTCACTTTCTTTTCAAAGATTTTAAAAAAACCTTCCTAGCAGCTTTAAATTAAAACACTTTCAAGCGCTATGAGTGTACAAAGCCTAGATTTTAATTAGTTTTGTATACAAATTGATACTTTTGATACCAGAAATCCACTGGGAAGATAGCATTTGGTTAGCACTGCAGACACTAAAATGGATCTGTCACTAGAGGGCGCTATTCTCCTCACTTCCTCTACATGGGATGGATGTGAGCAGCCCTCTTAAGCTATGGATCTTTAAAGTCTATTATGCCTTTTCCTGCCAAGTTCATATTTCACCATCAGGTCAAGTTTGTTTAAAACTACTGTCCTATTTGGTGCATTTTAACAGTTGATATTGATCCATTCTTAATTAGATAACTGTGTTGAGATATGGTGACAGTCTCATCAATCACAGACACATTGTTGTTGTCATGACTACCCATAGTCAGCTCTGATGTGCAGGAGATTCATCATCGCTGGTCTCTTCTGTAATGACTGTAAAGATAAACACAAACAACATGTAATGACTGTAAAGATAAACACAAACAACATGTAATGACTGTAAAGATAAACACAAACAACATGTAATGACTGTAAAGATAACAACTTGAATAAACTAGCTATAGCACTGTCCAAATTAGTTCCAGATAGACATATGGAGGGAAACCACTGAATATAGATACATTGGCTTGCCAGGATGGCATTATCCATAGAGGTCAATATCAATGCCACAGTGAAACCACTGAATATAGATACATTGGCTTGCCAGGATGGCATTATCCATAGAGGTCAATATCAATGCCACAGTGAAAATTCCTCCAAAATAAGAATCAGGCGATACACAATAATTTGCTTTGTTTTTGCATGTTTGCAGAGCAAATTATCCTGATGAAATAAAACTTGATAATATCCAATTTGATGCATGAATGATTTTGATAATATTTTCATGTACATGCATCTTGAAACACTAACTGACAACACATTAAGATTAAACCCTGGTTTAAAGGTATACAGCTTTGAAGCAATTAAGATAACTTTACAGACAATGATAAACTTCCTTGGTAAAGTATTTAACAACCTGTCTATTTACAGACAATTCTTCTCTTCATAATATTAAACACCTATTACCTGGTCATGAGGGCTATAGCACCCATTTATTACACTGAGGAGCCGTGAGTTACCAGGAACACATCACTATTCCCCGAGGCTTTAGGCCAAGGGGTATAGCTGTCAGTGTTCGCGCTAGCGCTCGCCACACTCGCAAAATGCGAATAAAACTCTCATTTTGGGAAAATTTTTGAAAGTCATTAGCCACGCTTGCAAATTGAATTTTTCGCCCCAAAATTGTTTGGACACATTGTCGGATCAATCACTCAACTACGATCGCCTCCGCACTATTACTTCCGGGTGATGGAAGCGACCCGAATACTCCGTTCACCAGAATAGGAATGTATATATTTTATAGGGGTGAGCAAATTCACTACCCAGAACTCATGGGCTAGCAGCTTTTACCGCCGGGCAAGTAATTTTTGGTACCTCTACTAGCCTGATGGGCTAGCGTATGAAATGTGGGAGACAGCTGAGGAGAGTAGCAAAGTCGATCGGGAGCAACCGACATGTAGAAACGCATTGCCTGCAGCAAAATGAACACAGAGACGGACGTTTCCGAGCCTATGTAACTGACATGAAATTCCTCATCCAAGTTCGATTTCAAAGAACGTATGCCATTCTGGGATGAAGAAGATGAATTTCTAGGAAATTGCAGCTTGAATTTAATCTCCGAAAAAAGACAAACAAACCATATGATTTGACGTCAAGCTCCGTAAAAATTCAACTGAGGTGGGTCTACAGTACCGGTACATGTATGCACTGTGATTAGGCCGTAGCAGCACGCAAAAACACAGACCTTTCAAAGATAAAAATAAACAATATAGCAATGAAATTGTTGTAGTCATGAGTGAAATGCCTCAAATAAAAGGGTCATTCATTTGGATCGTGCTGTGACACATGAAATCTCTCTTGTCAAGAAAGAAAATAATAGTCGATCGCATCGCGACGTTGAGACAACCGGACTGGCATACAGCTATGGCGGATATGACATCAAAAAAGGACTCTTCTATTAGGGAAGAGGGACCGAGGATTAAAAATACCACAAATAAGTTTGGTTTTACTTGCAGTTCCGTCACTTGAACTTCCAGTCTCCCTCACATTTTGCAGCTGGAGAGCAGGCAGGGAAACCACAAGTCACAGGCAGGCCAATTAAAACTGGCTGGGCTAGCAATTTTTTTTGTCTTCTTGCCCGGGGGACAAGTGAGTTTAGGACTAAAAATGATTTGCTCATGAAGTGTGTTTAGAAATGTTCCAGTGACGTCCAACATTGTTTACTTTGAATAACACAGTCACATTAGTTGCACATCTTTGTGATTTTAGTAAAATATTTGCGTGGCTAATCAATTTTTGCTGTGGCTAATGTTTTTCTGCATGAATTAGCCACACCTGCAGACCGTGGCTAATTTGAAAAAAATCCTAGTGCGAACACTGAGCTTTGTGTTTCTTGTAACACACAGCCACGAGGGGTAATAAACGTGCTATAGCCTAAATAAAGACCACGTTATCGGTGTTTTATAACACACCACATGCTCATGTTGTATTACATTATGGTTTTTAATGTGTTTTGATATTATGCACTGCAACAATTCATTGTGACAAATTTACTTGGCGATTTCTCCACAGAGGAAACAGTAGTAGCACTTTCTTCCAAAAAAATATTCTAAGCTAGTGTTCACATTTACGCAAAAAAATGCGAATATTACCCATTGGAATTGACTCTCTACGCAATTTTTTCATTGTTATGCGCTTTCTATACACTAAGGAAAATAGTAAAATGTTAATGAAAGCACTCCCCGTGACTGAGTTCTTGTGACAACCAGACGAGATGAATGCCCATTTGACATTAAATTTGTTGCAACATTTCTGTCAGTCACTCATTTTGTGTGGAAAGTTTCAGATTCTCTGGGCGTAGTCTGAAAAATTGGCATGTAGTTCAAAGGCACCTTATCATGTCAGCTGAGCCTATGAACTACGTTGCTAATTTTCAGGCGAGCGATAGTTTCTGAAACTCATGACTTAAAGTGAGTGATTGACAGACATGTTGCAACAAATAAAATGCCAACCGTGCATGATCATTGTGTCTCACTGTCCCAAAATTTGATCAAAACACACATGCAGCATGGCGTCGAAGCAAACAACTCTGTTTTCTTTCAACTTTGCACCACGAGTCCGTGAAAAAAACATACGGCCAAAGTCCCTGAAGCTACTATAGACATGGATACAAAATTAAGTATTTCCTGACTGTATGAAATTATCTCACTAAGGTCATCCTAGGGACCTGTAAACCAAATATTAAAGCTGTCTGACCAGCGGTTTTCAATTTTGTATTTTTTGCAGCTAATTTTGCCATTTTCGGTCTGGCCATCCTGAAATGAGCTATCAAAGATATCCATCTTCTTCATCAATACATGTGTCACAAAAAGTTATTCTCTACATACACAGCAGAGCTCTGTCGACTGTTGGGTCGCTTGTTTATATCCCCAATCAGGAAAGTTCATTAAAATATGCAAATTTGAAATTGACTGAAATGTTCTCATTAAATATGCAAATTGGGAATTGGCTGAAATAAAAATGTTAAATGACTTTCAATGTCATATCATAGTATCTATAATGTAAAAAGCAATTCGTCAACTTTGGTATAGTCAAGACAGATAAATATCCTTAATTAGGAAAGTTCATTAAATTTGCAAATAAGGATTGGCTAAAGTAAAAATGTTTAATGACTTTCAATGTTGTATCATAGTATCTTTAATGTACATAGCAAGTTTCATCAAATTTGGTCCAGTCAATACAGATAAATATCCCCAATTAGGAAAGTTCATTGAATATGCAAATTAGGAATTGGCTGAAGTAAAAAAATTTAATGACTTTCAGTAATGTTGTTTTATAGTATCTTCAATATATGTAGCAAAATTCATCAACTTCAGTCGAGTCAATTCAGACATATATCCCTAATTAGTGAAGTTCATTAAATATGTAAATAAGAAATGGCTGAAGTGAAACTGCTTAATGATTTTCAATAATGTTATATCATAGTGTCTTCAATGTGCATAGCAAGTTTCAACAACTTTGGTCAAGTCAATTCAGATATATATATATCTAATTAGGAAAGTTTATTAAATATGCAAATAAGTATTTGACTGAAGTAAAAATGCTTAATGATTTTCAAAAATGTTATATCATAGTATCTTTAAAGCCCCAATAGCTGCTAATTTTATGCATTATTTTCAGGATTTTATTTTAAACGAGAGTTGGTTCATTTAAATGTACTTTGAAGGATGTGTATTGAAGTATCACTGCTCGCTGATTTGGACCATGCCTACACATTTTAACAGGTTTAATAATAAACGGGTGCCGCAACCATAAAATGGCGCCCCATGGGAGAATAGAAAAAAATACCGCAATTATACGGTGTCGCTCAAATTTGATCAGAATTGGTATATACCAGTATGGGTTACCAAGGATCAACAATAAATGTTGTTTCTATCTGTTCAGTGGAGGAAAATTCTACGTTGATGTTATGACAATGATTTCTGCACAGTACAACCAGAAAAACAACAAGAAATATTTAAACCAGAAAAACAAGAATGACAAAAGTAATTAAGGTCTAACTTTAGGTACTGGAGGTCAACTTTAGCAACATGCATAGCAGAAACAAGCCCCTCTTAGTTTAGTATAGACGGTCTTCCCCCATCTACTGTCTATGGTTTCAGCTGGTCTGTTAATATGTAACAGTTCATAAACAATGACAGGAAATGAGTCAAGATCAGTGGAGTTTGCCTGTTTCTCACTGGCATGCCTCCTGCACATTTGCAGGATTTCACTTTTTCTTACCTCATTTGCACATTTTTGACACTGATGTGTTCATTTGAACAAATTCACATCTGAACCCCTACATCTACCTGTACACCAAATACTGAGATGGTAGCTTTGGCGGTATGGGAGCCTGTGTGTGTGACGGACATACATCCGCACACACCCACAAATATACAGACATACAGACATGCAAATCAGATGTAAATGAACTGATTCAGCTTATACGATAACCTCACATTGGTATACCAAATGTGAGCTAAAAACAGTATTTCCTGCACATATACATCGTGATCATAACAGAAACAAGCATGATGCCATTTACTTGAATGCACAACACACGATGGCTAACATTTTGTTGTTGTAATCTTGATTTTCTCTGTCATATGATTAGTTTTTGAAAATGGCGTGAAATCTAAAATGACGTTAAAACTTTTGAATTCACACGCCACTCTCGACACTCATGGCAGTGTTATACACTTTTTCAGTCTCTAATGGGTCTTATTCAAAGAAAACTCTTGGAAAACTAAGGATATTTTGAGATCAGTTTATTAAACATTTGCAGCTATTGGGATTTTAATGTACATAGCAAGTTTCATCAATTTTGTTCAAGTCAATTCAAATAAATATCCCTAATTTAAAAAGTTCATTAAATATGCAAATTAAGAGTTTGATGAAGTAAAAATGCTTAATGACTGTCAATGATGTTATATAATAGTATCTTCAATATACCGGTACATACCAAGTTTTGTCAATTTTGATCCAGTCAAATCAGACATATATCCCTAATAAGGAAAGTTCATTAAATATGCAAATTATCCATTATCTTTTATGTCACCCCTTAATATCTTTCACAGCTGATATATCTTGGTGTGATCAACATTTGTAGCCAATCTCATCAAATTGTGTGCAGTTGTTGTCAATATATATCTGTTTTTTTCTAAAATCATTAATTATGCAAATGAGCAAAAGGTAAGCAAGCCACACCCACCAAAAACTAATCAGTTCTTGCCATTTGCAAACTGAATCTATGTACCTGATTTGATTTGATCTGATGAACAGTTTTTGAGATATTGAGCAGACAGACAGACAGACAGACAGACAGACAGACGAACGGACAAACACAGACAGACAGACAGACAGACAGACAGACAGACAGACAGACAGACATCCCTGCAACATATGCTCATGTGTGTCAACACGTTAGCAAAAAATACAGATTTGCATATGTCATCAAAATTTGAACAAATCTAAGTTGGGTTATCCCTAGGGACCTGTATACCAAATTACAAAGCTGTCTGACCAGCGGTTATAAAGAAGAAGATTTTTTACCAAAAACGCCTTTTTTTGGTGCTAATTTGCATATTTTCAACAATATCAAAAAATTAAAAAAACAGTTTCTCATAATCATATTTTTCATCTACACAACAAATATCAAATCAGTAAGTACTGCGGTTCTCAAGATATTTGAATGGACGGACGCCTAACAAACGGACATACATATATACATACATACATACATACATACATACATACATACAGACTGATGACGGACGCCAGACGGATACCCATCCTAATAGCTTTAGAATAGACTATAGTCTATAGTAGCTAAAAATGATTCAGAGGGTAAATCGAAAGACACTACTGGGCAACCCAACATGGAGAACACAGAGAAGTGCAGTGAAATTGAACCCATGTTGTCAGAATCCACGACATACTGTCCTGTTGTTGCCGATACAACAACAGGGGATCAGCCCCACAGTGAAGCTTGAGCCATGATGATGATGCACCAATTACCGAAAATTCCCATCCACAACCACACGCAGGCTACCAAGAGCAGTGGAAGACTGAATATCCATTGTGAAGTTTTGATGTATAAGTATAAATGTATAAATTTTGAACACCACCAGTGCCTGGATTAGCTGCAATAACCATAACCTTTGGGTTGCCTGATGTGTTTTGACAGTCGCATGTATACCTTCACTGTTACGTTTCAGCATGTTTGAAACACAGCCCGGTTGTTCAAGTTGTTCGTTGAACTGTTATCATTAAAATAATGTTACATGTACCATACATCGTACGATCCGAATTGGTAGTGTAGGTTTATCGAACGGCTCATCGTATTTTGTAGTCATCAATCGAGTGCAGAAGTGAAATTACGAATACAGCCATTACGCAATTTTGGCAGACTAATGAGTATGCCGTACGCAAGGAGGAAAAAGTTACCGCGAACACTGTAAGCATACCTAGCAACATCCTTGGTTGCACTTAAATCTTTTTCATTGATGAGCTGTTCAAGTTCCTATGCTGTTGGAATGGAAAATCTTTCCATTTTAGAGAGAGGCCCTTCACTCATCCTGGGCGCTCCTCACCTGGCAGTGTTTCAAAGCTGTAGATGACGATAAGGTCTCGTGACCAGGCACATTTCCAAATTTGGTCAAAAACTATTTCCTTATAGGGAAATAGTCTTACAAAAAATACCCTCTTATGTCACTCTTGTCAATTCTTTGGGGACTAGACGTATCTATCCTCCCATCACGTGATGTATTCTGACGAATCGCTACACAGAATGAGCATGTGGTGTGTTACAATCATTTTTATCAATGTAACTTACTAGACATCTCCACACATACCATCACATCAGCTGACATCATTGCATTATACGCAATGAAAACAACACTACATGTGTCAAAGCTCAAGCTAAAATGAGCCACTTAACCAGATATCACAATATAGTTTCATGATGAAATACATACTGACCTTGAGTTTGGCAATAACTTTGTTATATTCATCAATATTAGATTGTTTCTGAGGTTGAGCAAAGTAGTCAGATATACCAACATTGATGTTAATGGCATTCA
>LD348719.1:64095-77375 GCA_001465055.1 Ptychodera flava | reverse complement strand
GAGAGAAACAGAGACAGAGAGATCAAATTACTTTTCTATAAGAAGCTAAAATATTTCTAAAACAGTCTATTCCATTCAAATTATTGAAAGTTTGGGCACATGAAAAAGTACCAAAAGTGTATAGAATATATCACGCATGGCTTTCCATAAGGATAATGTCATGGGAGACGCCTTGTTGCATTCCTTTAGAGATAGCAACAATCAACGTATAAAATCCATTCATCCAATCACGATCGTTCAAGTTAGCAAATACGAGTGTAAGTGATGGTAGACAAGTGTGACATTAACAAAATGAACAATTATTAACAGTTCAATCAGTGATAGTATCCGAAGTGTGTGCCGTAGGGAACATCTTGATTAAAATAGGTAATAACTGTATTTTTTGATATTTTCTCGTTTAATTTTGTCCATAACAAATCTTTGTAACGTAGAAAGTACCAGGCTTGCTGACAGGATGCATTGTCTAAAATATGTTTTATTATAATGGGGATTTCGACATCATTTGGGATGACGAACAAAAACTTCAGATCCTAAACAGACCGAAATTATGGTAAAAACATCAAAAACTACAGATAATGGGGTTTTAAACTGTACACTGTTCCGTCATATGCGACATACATCACATTTCATCTGAGCAATGATTACGGCCATGTTTGTCCAAAAGCGTCATATATTATACTTGATCAATTCTTACTTCAGGTTCGCTTCAGAAAATTGTACTCATCATGAAGAATTAAAAGTGCCTTTCCGTTTCTGATCGTCGTAGCCGGGGCAAACCTTTAATATCTGTAATTTTGATATTGTTTTCATTATCTTCTTCGCAGTGATTCTGCGCTCAAAACTTACGTTTCGATTCAAGAAGCGTCTGTGTGTTTCGAGAGCGTGCATACTTTCATTTGCTATATTTGCTTATCTAGAGCGACTAGTAAGAACTTAAAATGCTTCCGTGTTTCAGAATACATCGCATTTGTCTCTACATTTAAATTTTCCCCAAGTTGCACCTTCATTGATATTGGTATGATCAACATCGATATTGTGAACAATATCCACCGTAGATTTATTCCGAAAATCATTAAATATACAAATATGTAATTAGCTGAAATGAAATACTTAACTTCTTTGACTGCTGTCATTGTATCATCATTTTACATAGCAAGTGTAATCGCCTTCAGACAAGCCTTTCAAGCTACATGCCAAACTGTGAAAGCTCATTAAATATGCAAATTATAAATTAGCCGACGCGAAAATGCATTTATCATCCTATCACTAATTTTGAAAAATTCATTAAACATACGCATTACCATCAGCCGCGCTTCGGACCGTAACATCGTGTCCACAAAACCTGCACGTTACGCAGCTGAAAATCCACGCAGATGAGTATGCCGGTAATGACAAATTACCCTGACATGTACATCAATGATCTTCCTAATTCTTCAAATTTTTTTGACTTGATGCTTTTTGCCGACGATTCCAACCTTTTCCACACTTTTTCATGGGAAACACGCTCTGTAAATCTGTCTTTTGTGGATGTACATTTACAAGACGTTGTTCAATAGTGCGATGCTAATAAGCTGACAGTTAATATAAGTAAAACACAGTATGTACTTTTTCACAGCAATCGTAACTCTGTAAAACTACAAGGTAATTTATCTGTAAAGAATGTTATTATAGAAGAAGTTCTACAAGCATCTTTTATTGGGGTTGTTTTTGATAAACATTTGACATGGAAATTTCATATTAATGAGATAAATAATAGTATAAGAAAAAAGTAGGAATCATATTTAGGCTAAGAAATTATGTACCACAGCAAATTCTAGTACTGCTCTACAAAGCTTTTATTGAACAAAATATTATGTATGGTCTTGAGGTATGGGAAAGTACATATCCATCATATTTACATCAGATTTTTATCACCCAAAAAATGTTGGTACGAATAATTACGTTTTCAAGATTTCGAGAATCTACTGCACCTTTATTCTTCAGACTAGGTATACTCGATGTCTATAAACTTCATAAACTACTTCTGGGAAAATTCATGTTTGCTTTGCATCATAAAAATATACCACATAATTTGAGTGATTACTTTAGATTAGCTGATCATTGCTATGACACTCTATTTAAACTAGGTCAAAACTTGCCTTTACCGAAAGTACGTACAACTGCAGGACAGTTTGCAATTTCATATATTGGTGCCAAAGTCTGGAACAGCCTACCCAATATAGTCAAACAAAGTGCAACAAGACATTTATTTATAAACTCATTAAGACAGTATCTCTTAAGTGAATACCAAGATGTGTGAATAGTTATCTTTTTTTCTTTTTTTTCATTTAAAATATAGAATTTTGATTATCAATTGACATAATTAGCCCTTTAAAACAAATATTCCAATGTAAATTTCATGAAAATGGGGCCAGGCTCGATTAGCTCTAAGCTATTATTCCTGGCTCCAACTTGCCTCTTTCCTCGTCATTGTATACTTTGTATACCTTGTATACTTATAATTATTTTTGGAATTGGCAAAAAAGGAAAGTAACAACTTTCAAAAGCTTTGCTCGAGCCATTCCAGTTTAATGTGCCTAATTTTGAATATTCATTAAAAATGCAAATTATCGATTAGTTGACATGAAAATGTAAAAGTGTATTTTGCTAATACAATTATGTAGTATTTATAATGTACATAGCAATTTTCGTCAATTTAGTCAAATCAATCCAGATATATATCCGTAATTATTTAAGTTCGCTAAATGAGCAAATCATGCCACCCGTCTATATTTGTCACGGCTGATATATCCTATTGTGATCAACATTTGTGGCAAATCTCGGCATATTTTGTTCAGCGGTTCCCGATCACAGGATTGGCAGTTATATATTTCCTAGGGAAGTTAGAGTAAAGTAGGTTTTCTGAAATTAAGAACGGTAAAATGATGTAGCTTTTTTGGCAAGGCAAGGTCGAGAAAAAGTACAGAAGCATCTTACCATATTCGGATCCTGACTTTGTCGTATAGATGACTGTATCATTGCCTTGCAGGTGATTGAACCCAAAGCAATTCCCGTACTCATCATCTTGGTACGTGAGAAAATCACTTCAAAAGTAAACAAGTTAAATCAATAAAGGATGGATGGAAGTATTAGTGCTGTACCATTCAATGAAACAGGGTAGAAGTTGAGGGCGTCAACATTAATTCGGACTTTGTAATTCACTGCAAACGAAATTCCTTTCAAGGCGGCGTTGCACAGCACCACCTCACTTTTTTCAATATGTCTCGATATTCTATATTTATATAGGAAAACAGTGACTTCGAATAGTATTTCAAGAATGAAATGTGAACATTGAGACAACGAGACCCAACGAGAACGGAGTTATATTCTCTAAAATGTTGCAAATGGAATACAAAAAGGAAGCCACGAAATCAGGTGAATTGCAAATAGATCTTTCCAAACCAAAAAGCAAACGCTACCAACATTTACATCTTTGGTTTACAAATTGCTGAAAATCTTTTGATTTTTGATCGATAGAATGTTTAATTAAATGTCACTTCTTACTTCTGTTTATGTTTTTACAAGCTTTGGACCAACCTCGCTGCGTTGCTGATAAATTTCACAGTGTGATTGGCTCGCGCAACGGATTATAAAAAAAGTTGGTTGCCTGAAAGTACTGATAGAATGTAATAACATTCAGATAAAAGTGTGACGTCAAGTTGTCTTTAATATTGAATTTATCAAACATGTAATAAAACTTTACGTCTTGTTGGGAATAGGGTTTATTGCGTTTGAGGTAAACACAATGCATGATTCAACCCTCATAAATCTTTGGCTCTGAGATTTTTACATATCGGTTGGTATTAAAACTATAACATGCAGTTAGTACAGACACAGACAAATAGAAAAACATACTAACACGGATATTGTTCAAGGTGTGAAGCAGTTACGTAACACATCCATGTATGCCTCGCCTCCGGCAGCTCTGGACTCTCTTTTCCGGAGAGTGCCGACCCTGCACCCTTCGGCAGTTTCCGGATTTTCGCCAATTTTTAAGTGAAAGTATGTTCGGCAAATTTCGTATTGTTGTTGTCGTGTGGTGCTTAGCGGAATTTGCGAGCTGGCGAAAACGGAAAAAGTTTTTAGCTTCGGGTAGGTGAGTTTTACCATTTTAAAAATTCCTCTCACATTTTTATGAATATATTATGAATGTGCTTGAACCAAATTTGAAAGTCTTTTATCGATACTGTCAGATTTTACTCAATGATTTACGGTCAGTCATATCGTCTTTTACAAGTTCGTCATGGGAGGAAATGTTTATGAAATTGCTGGCGTGTTATGTTCTGATTGGCGTGAAACAGTGTTTCTGCCTTGAGAGCACACAAAGTAAGTATGGTTGCTACGCGACAGGCAGCATGATGCCATCTTGTCCTACTTTTCGCAAAATCTCGTGCAATTATTAACCACGAACGAAGTCTTCAAAAAGGCTAACACCTGTGAAGCTCATCTTAATATGAAAAGGCCATAGTTTATCGAGACGACCATAAAACAAATGGCGTGCCGCGTTGCTAGTATGTCTTTCTATATGTCTATGGTACAGACTTGTTTCACATATTGGTTTTAACGTAATATACAAAATGTGATGTTTTGATTAACTATTCCTGGGCATTGAAAGTTATAAATAGGCTTTGTTGTGCAATTTTTGGATTTGAGAGTCAGGGAGTCGGAAGCTCAGCAGGTAGGCCGTCCACCAACTTTTAAATGAACAATAAACCGCTTGTCATATGATATTTATATATTACAAATTTGTGCATTTACCTTGGGCTGCAGCTAGCTTCATCAAAGGTACAATCAAGAATGAAATCCTCTTTTTGATGACCGAGTGTCTTGACTTCGTCTTTAGTAAGTTTCAGAACATTTTCCAGGTCACTGTAATCAGCGGTCTTGCTGTAGGCTATGAAACCATACCAGTCAGGGGGATCTTCCCGGCTAACTCTGCCAAACATGTGGTCGTCATAGTACTCTTCCATAAAGTCCTCGAAAAGAGAGTACTCCTCCTTCAGGCTGGGGTAGAATTTTAATATTTCTTCGAAAGTTGGGGTGTGAGAGGCATTTCGACCTGCCGTCAGAAAGATTTCAGTAATACATGTACTACACGCAAAAAACAGAACAATGAGTCAGCACAACGTCAATTAAACGTTCATTTACTACCAATATTCCACACCATACTAACGACAAATGCACCTTCTGGCCTCTAAACGTCAATAAACTTCAGTCGAGAAAAGAAAAATGTTACCTTTCTGGCAATTGGTTTCGTCACTTGCATCTTCGCAGTCAACGACTTTATTACAATATTGACTCCAGTGAATCCAAACCCCACTCTTTGTGCACCGGAAATAAGCACCTGTTAGAAAGATATACATTATATATATATATATATATATATATATATATATATATATATATATATATATATATATATATATAATGAAAAGGTTTTTTCTCATCCTAGACATATTGCAAAAACGACGCGGCTTTTTTTCTTCTCGATTTTTTTTATTCATCAACCAACAAGAACGCGCAAATAAAAAATGCAAACTTTATAGGAGTGCCCGCAGAGACAAATGCACAGCAGTTTTGCTTTAGTGTATTTGTATAGGAACTGTTCTGTGTTTGAGTTTTAGTGCAGAAATGCACAGTTTTGACCGCTTAATATATCAATGACATATGTGTGTACTGTTCTGTATGGAATGTTAGTGTCAGTTATTTTGTTTACAGATCTGTTTTATACAGCACTGTGTTATGCACTATCGTCGCGTATTTTTGCGGGTTTTTCCATTGTATTTCCTCATGAGCACAAGAAAAGTTTGACGCAGTAGGTCTGAATTGACGCGCGTGAGGATGAGAAACAAACTTTTTATTTTTCTTGGCCTAAATCTCAGATCTCCTAAAGGGAAGAAAAGGGCAAAAAGGACAGTGCACGTGAAATCAACGTGAACCGATTTGTCAGCTTAGTTGGTAAAGCATCCGACCTGAATTCGGGGGATGATGGTTCGAACTCTACATGAGTCTTCTTTTCAAGCCTGAAAAATCTGCAGTGCCGAGACAATCAGATGCAGTCATGATATATTTCTCGTTAATTTATGCATACGACTGACAAATATATTTTACGTTTATGTAAGATGTATATAATGTATATTTATTTATTCGTTTATCTATTTATTGATTCAGAAATCATTAAAGCGGCATTATAAAAATTAAAACAATGGCACGACAAAATGAACAACTCTGGCAAAAAGAAATCGGCAACAATAGAGACAATCCAGATGGGAAGGGGTAACTTAGAATAAACTGAAGAAACTTCTTAAAGAACAATAAGGTACAAGTTAATAAATTATCACATAGGTTCGTTTAACAGCTTTTATTATGATTACTTACACAACTTAGAATATGAGTACATTTCCTCTCCGTGTCTACTTTTGTGAGTGTTTGATGTTGCGTGTGCGTCGATAAGATGTGCGTATTATGACTTTCTTTTATAAAGGGTAGTAAAAAAATGAAAATTTTATCGTAAGAGATGGAATTTTAACAACCTGTTGTTAAGTTGAACATAGTGTCGTCTCCACATTCAGCTTCGTCTGATCCATCAGAACAATCTTTGAACTTGTCACATTTTTTTTGCTATATTGATTTTGGAGGAATGGTCTGCACAAGTGAAGGTCAAACCTACAAGAGATCGCAAGTACGACGGCCTGTAAACAACTACATTGTGAAATGCCGTTGAAGTCGTCATGACAAACGTTGTGTTCATACAGTCGCTTAAATTTTGATATTAATGAAGTTTTCTCCATAGACGTAAATGTTTAGTCTCATGCATTAAACCCAACCATGTCAGTAATAAATATATTATATTTATACATTGATAACCGGCTGCCAGCGCCAGACATCAGCGAGCTACTTATTAAATCACAAATAATATTTGTTCGACAGGTTGCACAAGTTCGTAGTTTATATTGTCGTTAAAATAGCTTTTGAAGCGATACATGCGAAAATATATCGTCTCTTAATTCATTGAAACTCAAAACACCCAGTTGTACATTTTCTCATCTACGGAACATTCTTTTAGTACAGAACGTCTGAGTGTTATAGAAGGTAATTACGTTCAACTCAATGCATCCTGAATTTCGAACACAGCAAGTGACGAAAACAATTCTTGGCACTAACCTTGCTGTCTGGAATTTTAACGATATCGTAAAAGAGAGGTTGTGGGTACACAATATCTTTGAGACAATGTGTGGGACAGATGTTTAGGAACCATGAAACATTTAATTAAATTAGTTTATAAAGTACTAACATTTTAGTTAAACTTGTCAAATTTTCATTTTTAATCAGTATAATAAACGATCATACGATTGATTGATTGGTTGGTTGATTCGTTAATCTACACTTTTGAGACCTATTTCCGTTTTAACGTGATTAGGAAAGTTTGCAAACATTACCACAAAATATCATCGTATATGTCTTCTACGATCGAGAGATCAACCTACTGGATTTTCTGGTTGTAACTTTCTCTTACTTTCTTACCTTCACAAGTGCTTTCATCTTCATCTGATCCGTCTGAACAGTCAGTGGTGCCATCACACTTGTATGATATGGGGATAGCATTGCCATTTCCACACACAAACAAGTCTGGACAGAAACGTATGAAGATAAATGTGATACGAACACAAAACAGAGGCACAGAAATCAGACGAGAAAACGTTGAACTCTTGCCTGTGTCAAACTCACAGAAAGACGTTTCATTAATGTAAAAATCGTCATTCAAATCATTCCTTAGCTTTCCAAATATCAATAATCTGTATTTTCTGCAGGTACCAGTATTCATACTCTACACGCGGAACAAATTTAACAGGGAAGGTAAATGAACTGTGTCTCTGAACAACTTGCTGACGAATATGCACATTTTGGTGCTTATGCCGAGAGGGAAGCGCTAGGTGGATGGACACTTACCGGTGTTGTTGACGGCAGCGGTAGAATTATCACTACAAATGGACGGATGTTCGTCTTTTCCGTCGTTGCAATTGGGTGTTCCATCGCAGATGTGGGCATTTTTAATGCAGTCTAGACCACTAATACCACAATCAAACTCCCCCACGGCACAAGCTGATGTAAAAGAGACACCAAATGCATATTTAATGTACAGAATTATTTGCGTCTGGCGGTAAAATGTTATGCCCGTGAATGAAATGTTAATGTCCCTGCTGCAGAGAACTTTATCTTAGCGAGGACGTATTGAGTACAGAGTACAAGATATAGTACTGTACAAATGCACAAACAAACAACACCAACGATTTTTGCCATGCTTGAAACTAAAGGTCCACCAGACAGCTCATTTGAGGTTTAAGTAGTTGTGCAAATTAAAGCATTTATTCAATTAGCAGCTATAACAATAAATAATCGATAATGCGAATTTAGAAAATGATATCACCAGTGGTGTCACAAGAACGAAAATCCGCCAATACCAGAATGAATTTCGTACTTTTCAAAATGAAATCTCGTAATTGTATCACCCATATATGTAACAATAATGAAAAATAAGGGCCAACATTAAAATGTGAAATACACTAGTTTTGGAAATATGTCGTCGAATGATACTCAGTAATAAACACATTTTGTTGATGACATTGTATTCAGTATCAAAATTGACCTAAACTTACTGCGGAATTTGGTTCAGATAAATTTATTGGGGAAATATGTAATACCGACAAAATATATTTAATCAACTCAATGTGTTATAAAACTTTACCCAATTTGTAACATAAACTCAATATGCAATAACACTTAACCAAATATGTAATGCAATGTCAACACACACAAGACATGGCCACCCACACACACACACACACACACACACACACCTACACACACACACACACACACTGCGTGTATTTGGTTAACCCAATATGTAATAAATTCACCATAGAGTACGTAATAGCTTAACCCAATACATAACAAAATTTATGAGCATTATCAGTACAGAGTTTAATAATAGTGTATTTACCCAAATACTGTGTATTGTCACTTATTTTCGAGGGAATACCAAAAATAGATACATTTATCCCTTCTATCCTATGTAATATGCTTTTAAAAACCAATTGCAAGTATTCACATTCAATCGAAGTTGGTCATTTCAGCCTCTCAGAATTTTATTATATTTTTAGCTCACATTTGGTTACACCAATGTGAGTTTATCGTATAAGCTGAAGTCGATGGCGTCTGTATGTATGTGTGTATGTATGTATATATGTATGTATGTATGTATGTATGTACGTACAGTATGTCCGTCAACATCAAAAACACGCAAACCGCTGCACATTTCAGCTTGGTATTTGGTGTGTGGATGCATCCTGGGCTATAGATGGGATTTTGTACAAATGAAGTCTGCATTGCCAAAATTATGCAAATGAGCTTACAAAATGTGAAAATGGTCAAGAATCAATATCTTGAGAACCGCTGTTTTGATTGCTTTGAAAATTTGTGTGCAAGTACCCTAGGTAAACTTTATACAGTTTTATAAATATTGTGAAGATATCCTTAATTTTGTATTTTTACTGAATTTTTTGGTGATTTTTCTCATTTTCAGTAAAAATTCTTCTTCTCTGAAACCGCCAGCCCAATTGCTCTCAAATTTGAGTTGGATCTTTGCATGGGTGTTACGCTTCTAATTTGTTGAAATTATGACAAAATTGGGAAAATTACTATTTTGGAGCAATTTTGTCATTTTTGGTCAAAAAATCTTAAACAGTATTTTCTTTTTAAAACCCCTGGACAGACAGCTTTTGTATTTGGTACACAAACGTACAGAGATGACAATAGTTAGATAAGTGGAAATTGTCCTGAAATAAACAAATTTGTATTTTGAAGACAATATTGTCATTTTTGGTCAAGAAAAGTTGTTCTCAAAATTACTTGTTTGATAGCTTTGTAATTTGGTATAAAGTCTCGAGGGATGTTATTAGATACATTTTCTGCTCAAAGTGTTGGGAAACCCCCAAATTTGTATATTTTAGGTAATTTTCTCAGTTTGTGACCTTAAATGACCTACACCAACCCCAAGGATATGTTGTGAGACAGTTTTGAAGGCTGTGAACATAATTTTGTCATATTTGGTATCAGTTTGTGGGAAAATTTGATCCAGAAAACAAAGCTTAGGTGAATTTTTCATTGTGGACCAATTTTTGCAACTTTTCTATGTAAGACATACAAGAACTGATGAGAAATTTGGATCCAGGATAATTCCAGATGTTGTTATCACCACTCACAGTGGAAGGCATAATTTTGTCATATTTGGTATCAATTTGTAGGAAAATCTGATCCAGAAAACGAAGCTTAGGTGAATTTTTCATTGTGGACCAATTTTTGCAACTTTTCTATGTAAGACATACAAGAATTGATGAGAAATTTGGATCCAGGATAATTCTAGATGTTGTAATCACCACTCACAATGGAAGGCATTTCACCATCTGTAACTAACTTAAGTGCTGTTTACATTAGAATGATATCACTCATGGCATTAATCAAAAAATCCCCAAGGCTGTAAATATATTTCCTGTCATCTGGCGTTATGTAATACCAAGGGATGGAACATTTGATATTCTGGAGGGGGTAGGGTTTAGAAGATTGATGAGGTTGCATTACTTTTTTACCAGATCCCTTGTACATTTTTTTACCCACTCCCACCTTTTCTTCTTATCAAACCTTCTCTGTCTAATTTTTGTTGTTGACATTTGCTTATGTATTTAGGATCTGCTTGTCCCATTGCTATAGAAGTTGATATGCATGTTCCTAAAGATGACCTCCAGTACCTAAGTTGGAGACCTTATTTGCATTTGTTATTCTTGTTTTTCCTGGTTTAAATATTTCTCGAATAGACCAATTCAAACTGAATGTGAGCACACTGTCCTTGACGGTATTTTTACAGTTGTTCTTATTATTATTTACGTCTGGCCACATTTATGTCTTGAAAAAAGCGCCTGCTCATTCATGCATTAAATTGTGATATTATACAACATATTAATGTATAGGTAGTTGCTTTCATGTTTACACTAATTTTGTCTTGTCTAAAGCTTGCTGACCATAAAAGTTCAACATGGAAGCAGACAAGTAAAAGATGTGACCCATTGCTGCCGTGGTCTAATCGCTGTGCGACCAGGAACTTGCACTACTGTGAAACTTTCTCAGCAGAGCTAGTTCAGATAAGTGAATTGCTTATGATCTCTGCCGATCGGATTCGTATATTTGTATTTGCATTATTGATCGGTAAATAAACAGAACAAAATGTTAAAATACATGGCAGCTGTTTATAACCCTCAAAATCACCACAGTTGCTTACGCAAATAAAAACACAGTCACGATTTTCTGAGTAACTACATAATAAAGAGTCACACCCAGCAAAAAACACATAAAAAATGTATGAATTGTCCCTTGCAACTAACATTATTTCTGCACCTAAAGAAGACTACAGATAGTTGTTTATTGAAGTATTTTATCAAAATAAACAGAGAAATTTAGCCTGCAATCATAACTTTACTGTTTACACTTGTTATAGTATAATTTATATTTCTTTAACCTGAGTGGACAATTCTGCTGGTGGATATTTACTTGCCCCCGAGTCTGTCTGATAGCTCAGTTAAAAAAAAAAGCTTCGTGCTTTTCCGATTACTATATATGTGTGTACTGTGTGTGTGTACTGTGTCTGTGTGTCGTCTGCTCCACGCATACCGTGTTGTTCGGTCGCGCACAGAATTGAAACATCTAAGTCGGTTACTGTGACCAACTCTTTTGGGTTGGAAGCAGTGGCCGACTGGTTTTGTGTGAGGCCTAGCAGCTAGGCGATGTTGCCGTGAGTGTGTGGGGGTTCGAATCCCGTTTGGGTTATTTTTATTACACCGAACAAGCAAACATGCAAAGAAACAAAAACACAAAGACTTCTTCGAGTACAGTTCGCCTTCTGAGTCCGGACCTCAGCGTAAAATGTCAGTGCCGAGTCTAGGGTTGCTGCTAAAGTTTGCCGATCTCCTCGGTGGCGTATCCAAATTTGTTGCTAGCATAGTCCCTGAACACATAAATTGCATTCCTTGTTGCCATTTTTGTTCGTTTGCTGTTTACCTGCATCAAAATATCGTCTAACTGTGCCGGCGACAGCTCTGCATGACGTTTCGCAGCCATAAGTTGCCAACTGCAAAGTACAACAAGCGATCGACAATTTGTTTTGCGCAGAAAGGATGTGCAGTAAGTAAAATGACGTTATCCATGTAATATCAAATGCAGAGGGCATCATCAACTTCGAAGAGGGCATCATCACATTCGCAGAGGGCATCATCACGTTCTTTTACATGTCACATGAGTCATGTTTAACCGATGGCAGTGCACGCTGAATGAGTGAGGTGTAATAATATAAATTATATTTCTTTAACCTGAGTGGACAGTTCTGCTGGTGGATATTTACTTGTCCCCGAGTCTGTCTGATAGCTCAGTTAAAAAAAAAGCTTCGTGCTTTTCCGATTACTATATATGTGTGTACTGTGTGTGTGTACTGTGTCTGTGTGTCGTCTGCTCCACGCATACCGTGTTGTTCAGTCACGCACCGAATTGAAACATCTAAGTCGGTTACTGTGACCAACTCTTTTGGGTTGGAAGCAGTGGCCGACTGGTTTTGTGTGAGGCCTAGCAGCTAGGCGATGTTGCCGTGAGTGTGTGGGGGTTCGAATCCCTTTTGGGTTATAGTATAATTTATATTTTGTTACAGAATTTTCGTAATGAAATTATTATGATGTATTTTATTATAAGTATTATAATAATAGCTATAACAGCTAAACCATGAAAAGAAATGTGTGTGCGCGGATATTTCCCACTGTATAAAAAAATAAGCCACAGCGTTACTAATATTGAAATTTAAATACTTCCTGAGGGTGCACCTATGTTTAGTATGTTTGCAAGTTTACTGACTTGAATAAATATCGCTTTCTTCAGTTTCATCAAAACGTTTCACGTGTTGTTAGCCACCATGCAATCTAACATTCGTCAAAATTTTATGACAATTATTCAAAGAGAAAGGACATCTTTAAAGATAACTTACAAAACATATGAAAGAATGATTCATAGCACAATGTCTCGTCAGAACCGGTCTTACAGTCTTCATGGCCATCACATCTAAAGTAACTGCGTATACATGTCCTGGCATCACATTGATACTCACGGTTTGTACATACTTTGGCTGCGGACGCAGAAGAGAAAATATA
>LD348719.1:42697-53861 GCA_001465055.1 Ptychodera flava | reverse complement strand
CTGTCTGTTCTGTGCTGTTTTGTGTCTATGTTTACAACTATTGTCTTACAAATTTTGACCTAGTGTTATTGGATTATGGATTGGTATGATTGCGATTATTTTGCATGAGAACAATAGGTGGCAGTCGTGATTTCAGGGATAAATGGATGGCAAGAACAATAGGTCACATGACCTGGAGTGGTATAAATTTTGATATGGTAACTATGTATGTATGTATGTATGTATGTATGTATGTATGTATGTATGTATACTTTGCTTACCCTTGTATTGACATCTCTTGCGGCATATTGTTTGATTAGTTTGGCACTCTGCCATACGGACACTCCCATGGCTGTCATGAAAATCAGCGTCCAAAACAACGTCAACAGGACATGTCGACTCTCAAAGATCTTCGGTAGACCATGCGCCGTGGTGCTGGCCGCGAAGTCTTTCACGAGCATTTTGTGCGTCATAACGTCTTTTTTACCAACATCATCGTCAAGGCTGAATGGCTCTATCATCGTCATCTGACGAGAAGGGTTGGCGATCGACAAACGTGGTTGTAGTTCCGACATGTTCGAGCGATGATGTGGCAGATTATACCACACTCTATAATTGTGAATGACAAGTTTCATAGCTGTTTTTTATTATCAACGTTAAAGTTAAGACAGGAGGAGGAAGTGAGGAAGGCAGAGAGAGGAAAGAAAAGGAGATGACTTCCTCATGGACATCACACGAAATTTACTTGTAGATCTAATTATTAGCTTTAAGGAGATGTTGCTTGGAGTTTATGATGTTCAGAAAAGAGCATCATTTTTAGTGATAACCTTACAAGTGTTGCTTTATTGTTTGTTTTTTATGAAAACGAACACATGCACGCGTGAACATACATAAGCACGTAATAATACCTTCCCATTTCTTTCAAAGTCATATCGAAATTAGTCCTACAGAGCTATATTTCATGGTCCTCACATTTCAACACACATTACTCATTCCTAATTTTGACACCTTTTATGATGGAATAAATATAACCGACTCCCAAAAAACACAATCGTGATATGATTAATTGACAACGTTGCATTTTACTGCATTTTATATTTCTTAACGCTTTGCAATGTAACCGTTGCTTATTGATGTATCAATTAGCCAATTAGCCAAAGAAGAATTTTGATAATTTAGTATCGTTGACTGAAAATTGTAGATTTCCCACGTGGGTTCTGCAATAGTGAACATACACAGGGAATATTCATGCTCGTCCTAGAGCTACAGTCCTCAGCCGCAGGTTGTCATCTTGTTCACATTGGCTATTCACATGGTATCTGTCCATTGTTTTCCATGGAATAGTTCTATCAAGTTAAGCTGTCTGTTTTACGATAAAGCTGATCAACAACCTTCCTCTTTTAAGGTAGCTACTGGTTAATAAATACATGCACATTTAGGAACCCTCTCCTAAACATGACGTCTCAAACTCTTGCTCACGTTTTGCTCAAGGTAACTTAGATTATTAATATTTACGACAGAGAAAAAAAATAAGCCTTCGGATACCCCTTAAACAACTCAATAAAAGAGACACACTTCCTAAGTTTACTAAGAAGAAATTCAAAATGACTGCGATTCTGAACACGTACATGGTGGCGAAAACATGCTTTCCACAAATGATTTCAACATTAGTCCCCACAAACATCAGACGAGCTTACAATCGGAAATCCGTCCAAGAGGCATATTTTACAAAGACTCGTTTTGGTGTACCTGCAAGTGCCGCAATACAATGCCTTAGGAGACCTATATTTTTCAATATTTACCATAGATTTATCTCCTGTGCAACTTGTTTTTTAACAAAACAGACAGACACTGTGTGTTGAAAATATTTGCAATTTTTAGGACAAGAAAACGCTTAACGTAATCGCCGACTTTACCTATAGCCATCGTGAAATAACCTGAACCAGACAGAACAAATTTTTAAAACATTTCGAAGCACTACATTTAGTTTTGTTTTCAGAAAAACAAACCAACCATTCTTCTTTCATTTCTGTTAATATCTTTGAGCCTTTGTGCCGGCGTAGTGATAACCTTCAGTTAAGTTAAACCATGGTAAAAGTCAACCAGACTTCAAACTTTAACCACAAATTTTCATTATTTTAATTTGTTACATAATAACGACACAATTATTCAAAGTGAAATTCATCCTATTTATTTGGTATGGCTTACTCAAATATGTCCACACTTTCGAACCTGCTGAGATTATATGAGATGCGCCTTGGAAAAATCATTCGTTTACTAAAATCCATTGACATATTATGAATCCATCAAACGGTTCTCACAGCCAGAAGTACGATATATTAGAAAAATAAGACAACAACGTAAAGAAAGAGTTTCAGTGGATTTAAATTTCCAGAGGCGAATTATAAAAAGAGATGAGGGTTAGATTCACATCCAAACTTAAGACAATTCATGGAGATATTCGACAAATAAAGCTAATGGACTATAGTTGTTATAATATCATCATCGTATAGATAAGTTAACTGACTTAAAATAGTGCGAGTATTGTATTTTGCTAATTACAGTCCTTCGTTTCCTAATGGACTGAACGTTTAACGAACATGTTATCATCTCAATCAAAAACATAAGCAATTCTTAAGGTTAAATTGATATCTTGATATATCAGGACGTGGTATATACATGTTCCATTGCGGCGTTGTATACTCAACTCTCCTTACACAATTAGATGTGCGGGAGACATTACACTTAATTTGCTCTGTACTATCTAAATTCAGTTTCAAATGAAAATAGTATTAATCATTCGTCGGTAGAAGCCTTTTTTGTCTTCGCCAAATTCATATCTCAAATGGATCGGATGAAATGTGAACAAAATTTGCTGCGTGTAATCATTTATATAATGACAACTGTGGTTACCAGTAAAATAAACAAGATCTAGTGAAATTTCAATAAATACACTAGTGGCAGAGAATAAGATAGACGTGTCGACGAAGACTCACAAAACACCAAACAGGCATAAAACATAATACAGATGATGATAGCTGCCCAGAAATTGATAAGCAGCAAACGTTGTACCTCTCAAAACTCTTTTGCTCTTGAATCTGATCTTCAGCCTCAGCAGACGCCCAATCAAGGCTGAAACTTCTTGTCCAGGCCGATCTATGAGAAGGTTATGAATTTGTCGGCGGCATTCACAAAATGCGGTAGACAAGAAACGGCGCACTTAATTACACACACTCTGTTGCGTTAAGGATTGTTACCATAACAACTGTCATGCTTAACGACAGCCAACTTATTACCTAATTATGACCTCCTAATGACTAATGTGCTCAATTAAAGTTTCAAGCAAGCTCATATACTCTTGGTCTGAATTATGAAAAGAGAATGTAGGGGAACAATCAAGATGATTCACATGTCCTTGCTGTGGAAAAGAAGATGAGACATTGGAACACTTTTTTTTCAAATGTGATCAGTTAACAACAGAAAGACAAAAATTAATGACTGATACTGAATATATGCTGTTGAATGATAGCGAATTGAACAAACTCAAGGATTTCAGAGAAAGAAAGGATTAATGTTTTTTCCTGTGTGATTCTACAAAGAATTACAAGAATGATCTGTACAAAGAAATTGACTTTTTCAGGCGTTTCTTCACAGATATAGACGATAGTAGGAAGAAATTTTTCACTGAACTAACATTTCCTTTTCAGCTTTAGTCTCTTACAATATGGTTAGGTTGTATGTAAATTACAGCAAATACGGTCAGAATGTCTAACCTTGAAAGATTTTTATTGTGCAATACGCAAGGATAAAATGAAATCATATTTGTTGTTTAGAAACAGGAAGGCCGTTTGTACAGGGGATTGTTAAATATGCTCCTGTACCTTCCATCTAATAGTCCACATTTCCACAGTAGGATATTACATACCATATAATGTAGCGCGACTGAATCATTGGTTGCCATGGAGTATAAAAACACATCACGCTATGGTTAAGTTAATTAAGAAGAGACAACCAGTCGAAAATTTTATTTCTTTTAGTGTTTCAAATGTCTTTGTTCAGTGAAAACATTAGAATGATAAAATATTGATACCAGACATAACATCGCTCAGTAAGGTCTGTAGACCCATATACTGTAAGACAATTATTACTTCTGGAAAATGCTAGAAATGCATCTTTGAAGATATTTGAAGGTCCAAAAGTGTCATTCCGTATGTAGTGCTATGCCCCAGATTAGATATATTTTCGTCGTTTGTATTTTTTCTGAAAATATGCAGTAATTTGAACCCACAGGCAAGTATTTGATATGATTTCTGAGGGCTCTTGTTTCTAAGAAAAGCTCTTTTGACACAATTGCGTATTCAAGCTATTTCAGACGTGACAAAGATATCATCACAAACCACAGGCTACCTCTGCAGACGTTACTTGCGTAGGTCAGTGGAGCAAAAAAGAAAGTTTTAGTTTGCGAAAATAAACCAAAATGGCCACTTAACTGTTTAGTATTTGGTGTGCTTTATTGGGAACGAATGGCGGAAAGTTTGTAAAGTATGTGTATTGGAAGTGGAATAGATGATATACGAATGTACAAATAATTTATTATACATTTCATCGATTTAGATCAGTTGATATACTTGACATTTATTTCCAGATAATATAAGGTGATATTGGTGAATGAACCACCAGAGACACGGTCACCATAAAGAAACACGCTTAAAACCGACCTAATTAGAATGGTTCATATAGTGATACATCGACAAGTAATTGACCCTAATAGTTCGAAATATCCTGCTAATGTCCGATTTTTTACCGTTACATAGACATTATGAATCTAAAGAAATCGCAACGATAACTTACATCAAGAATCGATTCAGGAACCAATTTTCAGAATAGGTCAGACTTTTTCATATATGCACCATCAAACGTATGGAAAAAAGAACATTGACTTCGACCTAGTCTGCACATCAAGTAGCTCCAGACCTATAGCGTAGCCCTATCGATGTAGCGTGGTAGTACATGTCATAACCTGTAGAATCACGGAGTGTTACCCTTGACCAGAGCGCGTTCGATATACGCCACAAGTACCAATGCGATATCACAGCAATAGGAGTGTTTGTACGCCAATAGTGGAACCTTCGAAATAAAAATTTTAAGCAACACCTGTGCTGCTTCTGTGATATTTCTTTTTTCCCGTGTCATTATAGTGAAGGTAATTTTATAAGGGAGGTTAGACAAGAGGTATTACAGTAACTGGAAAAGAGTCTAGAGGGACCGTGATGTAACCAGGACTGTGTCGCGTTGAATACAAACCATAACTGTTTCATGAGTTGAACAGATACTGCAGATTGTGAGTGAATTCTGACTTCCAATCCGACGGAAATAGTTAAACAATTTCTATGGTTACAGAATTGCAGAAGTGGAAAGATTGCCCGACTGACGCCTTCTAGTTACTTGTAAACAAACTCGGCAGAAACCCCCATCTCATTGCAGAACGATCGTGATGTCAGCTGGGTAGATTTCAAATGGAACAAGTGAAACATTGTAACAATAAATACAATATCTCTCTTCGACAAATGATTGCTGATGGCATCGGTGACATTGGGCCTTAGTTAGTGACCACTACCCATCTGACTTACAGATTGATATATAGGGTGCCACATGTGGGGCAGCAAGCGCTTACCATTTTCCATTATGGGAAAGCTCCATTAACTTAGGAATACCCTACTTCCCTACTTAGGGAACGAGCATAATTAACGGCAGGGGGGCTGGAAGAGAAAATATGTGGTGCATGTATTTTTTAAAGGCCCCCCTAACACCAGCAAAAATTTTAGTGCCCCCATCACCGACAACAAAATTTTTGTGGGCCCCTTCCCCCAAAAAGAAAGTTTGCATAGGTACAAAGTTGTACATATATATATAATCCTTATAACTTTTAATATATGCTTTAGTGAAAACAACATTCTTGCATTCTTGAAATAAATAATAAACAAATAAATAAATATATAAATGATAAAAAAACAAAATAACATATGTTCAAGCTTTACTACTTGTAATATCTACAGCTACTTTTCAGTATTTTGTTGTGCTATTTTAATCTCAAAGAATGATGAAATTACCAAATATCTTATAAACAATCTACAAGTTCATTCAGTGCTGTTATAGTTGTTATAGTTGAAGCATTGATGTAGACATGAATTATTTTTAGTGATGACAGTGTTCACTGCACATCTCCAAGTTAGTCTAACAAGGTCAAGTAAATTTTCAATAATAATATTGCTCATTTTACACATAACAGCTGCATTGTGAGGTTTAAGACTTGGTATTTTATCATGCTACAAGAAGTTTAACAAGGAACTCCAGCTTCCACAAGGAACAAAAATGCTGAAAAATATTCTCTGTCTGTCTGGTGTAAAAAATTTTGATGGCCCACCCCTTACCTTCCCTGGAATTTTCATGGCCCACCCCAAGAACAGTCTTTTTTTTTCGTGCCCCCCATTTTCTCTTTCGCCCCCCTGCCGTTAATTGTGCTCGGTCCCTTGGTTATCAGAGGACCAATTTCACAGACCTGCCTTTCATACAATGGCACAAGCTGGATAAGATAAATAAAACACTGGAACATTCACACCTTGGGGGATTCAAAGTCTTCTTTTTGTCACCCGAGTTAGTCAGGCAAGGACTCGGGTTTCAGGTATCATGCAAGTTAATGCAGTCTTTCCCTAATGCGAAACACCTGATCACGACATCACTTCTTGGTCTTTTGGCCAGAAGTCCATATATCTTTCTTTCATGACTTTGACTTTGTTTGTGTACCGTCTATTTACTGTCTGTTCTGTGCTGTTTTGTGTCTATGTTTACAACTATTGTATTACGAATTCTGACCTAGTGTTATCGGATTATGGATTGGTATGATTGCGATTATTTTACAAGGGGCTCCTGGATGATTGGTTACCTTTTATTCTATGTTGGATGATTTTGGCTGAGGCCGACTTCACTGTGCCCTGCATGCACTGTAGATCGACAAATTTCACAATTTCTTTTTAAAAAATCATCAGCTAAGACAATATTCCATAAGCTTACAACTACTACATATACTAAATCACCGCCGATGAAAGGGATTCACTGCTAATATTTTGAAAAGGAAAGGTGGGGAAAGAAATTAGTAAGCTTACCATACTTGTGAAAGTATAACGTTTCTCACTGCATGATTTACCACGAGTATGCCGGACAAACGGCAGTGGGCCAAGTACACTGCCAGCATAAGTGATGGACACTGACGAATCACTGGCGCTACTCCTAATTTTTTGCAAAATGTTTTTTTCATCCACCAACGTAATGGATATATCAGTTTCTTTCTTTCTTCTTCGATAGATTTGATCCATTTGAGAAGATACAATTATGCAGTGTTTTCAACCTCTCCCTTCAAACTCGTACTCGTCGCTGAGGGACAACATTCAGTCTGATTGAACAAGCACTGCCTGGCGACTTGCTCAGCGCTAAGCGGCATGCTGGACTGTACAGCATGGCCTAGGTGCTGTAGTGTACATATTTATTAAAGTAAAATTTCACATTTCCAATACTACCTGCTCCTTTATTTGGATATTATGTAGTGATGGAATAGTAATACAACTGCCGAAATCAAGAAAATATAAATGTCCCCTC
This sequence comes from Ptychodera flava, assembly GCA_001465055.1. Taxonomy (NCBI): domain Eukaryota; kingdom Metazoa; phylum Hemichordata; class Enteropneusta; family Ptychoderidae; genus Ptychodera; species Ptychodera flava. Next base: position 46,229 of record LD348719.1, on the reverse strand, counting down.
CCCGTTTGTTTGATAGACGAAGTCAGATCACGACGACGCTGCATGCATACACTGTAAGTTTATTTATCATGCTAGTGATCAACATAGCAAAATACATATTTTAGGCTGAAAAAAATTAAAGCCATTAATCGAAACTTACCGCATTATCCCTTGACTCTTATATTCAATGCTGTCTGCAAAGAATATCACTTGCTACCTGTTATTTTCAGCACAGGTATCAAAAACCGTAATATGAAAGCAGAAAAAACGAATGTAGGAAACGAAGCTTGCTGCATCTCAATATTCGTCCGGACGAGGAAGGTGAGAGCAAGTGACGAGGATTCTCTCTCGAAAACTCACGAGTGGTTATTATGTGGGCAAACAGGCAATACATTCCCGTGCTAGCTAGTGGTTTTTTGTTTACACACTAAGCTTATATAGGTTGTCATCATTGATTAAGCAATCCTTCCTTCACAAGAATGGCAGTCATAGGTATAAAAACATCAAACACAACTCATGCTACTTTAGCAACAACAGTGATGCTAAATACACTGACCCGGAAGTAATTAAGATGCTAGACTTCCTAAATGACGACGTATATATCTCAATTGCTGGAATGACACTCATACAAACCATAGGCATCCTATGGGAACAAACTGTGCACCACAATACATGCCAAATTTCGTCCACTTCGGACATGTCCTTCAGTCTAGTCTTACCTCTCTAATTGGGATAATTCATTACATATGCAAATCAACATGGTCGAAGTAAACTGAACGAGCTGGAAGATTGATCTACCACCTTCAGGATATTAAATTGATTTGCAGAAAGTTTAGAGCTCACTCTTTCTTTGTAAACGTATCACATCACCTCTCGTTTTATGACAGAGGCCTACTGACCAGTCCTCGTACGCACTTTTGGCAGATACAAAGTTGAACCTTGTTTGAAACGTGTTTCATGACAATGATCTACATATTCAAAGAAGTAACTCAAGCTTTGAGGCAAATTATGATGATGTAAATCAAACATAAACTTTCCCAAAAGTAACGAGTGAAGTTTATATATATCTAACAAACCTAATTTTTGAATGAAGGTGGACTTCTTTCTCGAAAACCAGAGAATGTGATGATTCATACAATCAGTTTTTTGGGTGATGCAAATCGGTTTAAGGTAGGATGAGTAGGTGCTACCCCAAACTTCCAGACCATACGGAAGAATGGGTTGAATGAAAGCCTTGTATAGTAAAATTAAAATATGTTGTGGTACATAGCTTCTTAATCTAAAAAGAATTCAAAGTTTTCGTCTAATGTGGTTATTTGTCTTATCAATGTGTTGCTTCCAAGTGAGATATTCATCAAATATTACAACCACAAATGATGCTTGAGAAGCAACATTTATGACAGTGGTTTTACATATAAATTACCCTGTAAAAGTACTGTTTTGGGCTTGCTACGAAAAAGTGAATGTGAAATTCAAAATGGCCGCCATCATCCTCCTTTAGGGAAGCAAATATAATTTCGATTTACCCAGAAAGATGGTCAAAACATTATTTACTCCATTAACTTCAACTTGAGCCCATACAAGTTTTAATCAGAAAGATATTTTGGAAGGAAAGAAAACATGTTCACAATTGCCTTCCCGCAATTATCATCTCAATGACCGCTCGGGAGCTTTCAGTTATCACAGCTGGAGTAGTCTGGCATAAATCTTGAGGGGGGTGTACCCTTAAATTTGAAAACTGAAAAGAGTGGGGGGTCATTTATTTTTCAAACAGCACAGAGGGGGGCCAGTTAATTTTTTTAAGTATCTGTCCCGTCAAAAAGCAGTTTCAGTGTTTAAAAATATTATTGAACATAAAAATGATGCGCTGCATGATTTCATTCTCTGAAGTCATTTAACTTTAAAACTGAACACAAGTATAATTATCTGTCACATGGACATCTTGCCTTGGCAATACTGAGGCTTGTCTTACAGTAAATAGAGATCACTGAGGGCAATGAAAAATTCCTGTTACTTACATATTAGAGATATAGCAAGTTTGTTAAGGAAAATATTTGACAGTTACCTGTAGACTACTAGTACCATGAAAAGATTAATTATACTTTTAGGTGAAATTCCAATATCCACATCTGAACTTTCAAATACTCTTTATTGAATCAAGTACATTTGGTTCAATTCTCAAACACCTTGTACAGTTAATCTTCATTTTGGTGAAATTCCAAAATCCAATTTCTTGCGCACAAATCCATTTGTGACCACCCTAGTCTAATCAAGTACATTGAAATGAATTATCATATATATATAATATACAGATTTAGCTAGTTTTGTATTGGAAAAAATCATTTATAGCTTCCTCATAAAGTAGCATATACAGTGAATTTACATTTCAGTGAAAATCCAAAATCTAATTTTTTCGTGCACAGATCCATTTGAAACCACCTAATGCCTATTAATACACAGATTTAGCTAGTTTTGTGTGGAAAAACTTTATTCATAGTTTCCTCATAGACCACCATGTGCAGTAAATCTACAGTTTGGTGAAATTCCAAAATCCAATTTCTAGCACATACATCCACTTGCAAGCACCCAAGTCTAATCAAGTATATTAAAATGAATTGTCAAACTTCTACAAATACACAGATTTAGCTTGTTTTGTATAGGGAAACAATTATCCATAGTTTCCACATAGACTCCCATGTAACATTTTCAGTGGAATTTAAAAATCAAACTTCTTATACACATAATATGCACCTGTAACCATCTTATTCTAATCAGGTACAATTATGTTAATTATCCAACCTCTGTAGTGTGCACAAGTATTGCAAATTTTTCATTAGAAAAAAAATTACTCACAGTTTTATCATAGACTCCCATGTATAGTGTATAAACATTTTTGGTGAAATTCCAAAGTCAAATGTTTTGTACACATACCAGCTGTAACAACACTATTCCAATTAAGAACATTTATGTCATGATCAAATGTCCATAAATGCATAGATATTGCTAGTTTTGTATTGAAAAAGTATTACATAGTTTTCTCATAGACTAGCATGTATAGTGAATCAACATTATCAACCACTGATTATCAATTAAATCCAAATGTCAAAATTTTGTACACACACACTTGGGCAAAATAATTGCGATCCACCTGTAATTTCTTTCCGATCCCTTTCAGGGGAAAATTTCAAAATTACAGCAAGTCAGAAGGGGAAATGTGAACGTTAACACATTGTGAGTTTGTAAGGGGGGTCATTTGAAAACATGTGAGGATCTTTTTTATTCCATCTCCCCTCCAGAGGTGTTTCTGTGTGCAACTTTACTCAGACAACCAATGGGGGTAATGACATTTTTGTCATCTTATTAAGGCCATCGTCTGGGCTAATGTCGGTCAAAATGCTCAAAAAATCAAATTTTATTTTTTTCCTTCATTGTCACCCTCGACATGTTATATCATTCTTCAAAAAATATTAACTAAAATCGAGAAAAATCGCGTTTTTTTCCCACTGACCCCTGGTCAAATTTTATTTAGTCTAATTATATATTCAAAACAGGT
>LD348719.1:14288-25074 GCA_001465055.1 Ptychodera flava | reverse complement strand
AAAACGTAATATGTTGGAACAGTGCTTTAATTTACACCATGGTTCTTGAAAGCTCCAGATTTTCGGGAGCATTCGTTGACGCTGTTACCGTGTGCCACTCATGTTGGATTATGAATGCCCAGGGAGATAGGGGGTATTTATAGGCTCCCCCTGCCTTTAAAAGAAAATTGCTACACTGCCTCTTTCTGTCGTAATACTGTAATAATCTACAAAATTTGGATTCGTTTGAAGTGGAGCTAGTTTTATGGACAGATTTGTTTACATGAACCTTTGCGCAAACCTAAAGGTTCCTCTCAGCTATCACAAAGAAATTTCTTTCCTTCCAAAATAATAAATCCTTTGCTGTTGACACAGTCCCTCTATCCACGGACTGTGCTGTTGATTATGATACCCTCTCCGTATCACCGTGGATTTCTAAGGTTGAGTCATGCCTTGTCTGTTTGTCTTCTCTTGCCTGATGACCCTTCACTTTTCTCTGAACATTGAAGACTAGCTAAATGTAAAAGTATTGCATCGAGTGTTGCCCCAACATTGTCGAGCCAAGTGTTGATACCTTAGCTCTCTATTGTAGGGATTTTCAGAACAATGTCTTTCTGCTAAGATCATGTTCAGAGTTGGCTTTTATGGGTTTCTGACCTCTGTCTGTAGTATCTATGGAGGTCATGGAATAGAAATAATCAATCAAGGCACAAACTATCGATACATATAGTGGTGTAGGTATACCTGTATCAGTGTGGTGGGATTCTACATATTATTTTGTTGTATTGGTTTCTTTAGTCTACAATTGATGAGGTAATTTGAGAAGTCTACATTTGCATTTCGTATGCAAATGTCTATTAGAAACAACCGCTCATAAAAATAGCGGTTCCCTTAGATTACAATATTAGCGAAATATGAAATCGATAGATCAGCCTGTTTAATATTAAAGCATAAATTTATCTTACTTTCTTACCTTCACAGGTGCTTTCGTCTTCATCTGATCCGTCTGAACAGTCACTGTAGCCATCACACTTGTTTAACATTGGAGTCATTTCAATACTATCATTACAAGAGAACCACCCTGGACCCCAGACGACATAGAGAGAATGTTAATAAAACCAGGAAAAGCCGAGTCAGAGGTAACCAATGGCCTTCTATCCTAGGTCAAGTAAGTTTACGAAAGAACTTGTGAAACGATTTCGCAAGAAGTCTAGAAGGATAGCAATGATTCTAGGTATTGTTGTGAAATAACCAAAAACCGTTCGCGTTTTTTTCTAGACACTGTCATTGTCAACTCTGTTCTGTTGGGGGAGGGGGTTGTGCATATTGGAGACTTTGGTCAGCGCTCTTCGGGCTTTTCATATTGTGACTTTTCTCTTTCTTGGAGTGTATTCATATTTAAATGGTGGCACCAATGTTGTTTTCATCACTTTTGTGCTTAATTAAGCAATTTTCGGGTATGTTCCTACTTCTAAAAAGCACGTTCTACAAACGGGGGGGGGGGTTAGGCCTACGTCTTAAAGCAAATCTTATAATGATTAATAAAGAAACGTTTGTCATGCCATGTTCAAATTAATTCAATAAAGGCACATAGCTTAACCTTGAAAACCTGGCAAAGGCAATATTTCAGCAAATTTCTGTGTCAAATTGCGAGGAGAATAGTTTCCGGTATTAACAAGTTTGCTTGGTGACAAAAGATGTTCACCTCTCATCATTAATACAGCCAGTTTCTGCCAGACCGTGTCGTTAAAAGATTTTAACTGCTTCCCGTAATGTTAATGTTTGTCACAACCAAAATCTCGCTGATTTTGCAAAAGATATTGGAATGTCAGTCAGTCAATGTTCCATACAGCTTTCGAGTGGTCAAAGTGCTCATCCTAGGTCGGTGTCCAGTGCATGTTACTATTTGTCGATTGAATTGACTGAGAGCTACATAAGTCTTCTTTATTTTGTTAATGTATACCATCCTGTTAAAGACTAATATATTTTTAAAGTATTTGGCCAGGAAGCGTCATAAAATTTACTTAAGATAGTCATCCGTTTCTATTCTCACACATTTCCACTATGACAGCCCCTCTCCATTTCTCGCCTTACATTATCAAACAATTAGCGATGTAGAACCTGTTTCAGGCAGTGCATGTTTCGTTTCAATATGCAACTAAAGAATTGTTTCTCGATATCTTACCGTAGTAGGGCCTGAAGCTTTTCGTGTCAATCGCAACGAGATCACTGTACTCAGAATTTTCGATTGCTGATTTTCTCAGCTTGTTAGTATTACATAGGGACACAGCTGGGAAAACGAGACGTTTCGCCGTGATCACTTCAATCTGAAGAGGAAGAGTAAAAGATGCTATCTTGTATTTCAGCAACTATAACAGCTAGATTTAGTAACATTAAGCACCTTGGGCCCAGTCTCCATAGTGACTAATTCACAGGAAAAAAAATACGCAAATATCTCATTATTGGCTAACCATTCTTTTACTTCATTAATTATGCTAATGTGCCATTCAAGACAAACCAGCATGTCTACTGAATCCACATGTATAGATTATAAGTAAAACTGTCTTGGATATACTTTTATTTATTTAGTATCAAATTTTAAGTGAAATACTGCATGCTTATTATCTGATTTGGTAACTATGACAATTGACACAAAGACAACAAAACGTTTACATAATGTAAAAACGAAATTGATGCCACCATAGAAACGAGGATAACAATTTATTTTCAAGTCCAAAGAGGATAGAATGGATATGATATTCTTATGCATCCAGCCGGAAAACACGCATAAATTACAAAGCAATACACAAGACGTACAAGAAAAATGGTAGAGGCGAGGAACTTTATGCATACGGGAAAATATTTATAACACACTCAACTCATATCCTAGTACCCTTGGCAGTCACATTGATCTGGATATATATTACAAGCAGTAGAGCAATTGCTTATTAGACTGGACTTATCTCTCCGGGAAATCTGCTATACAGGCCTGAAAGGATTTTTTGGCAGAAAATATTATGTCAATAGATCCTTTTACAGCAACAATTGCCATGGCATATTCAGGTGCAGTGCTGAATGCAACATCATTTTCAAAGAGGTCAGTTCTTACTCAGAAGTTGGGGGGTCAAACCTTGCTTGTTCAGGAAAGAGACGTGTGTAGCCAAGCCTAACTTCAAACCTTAAAGGTGAAAACGGAGGCGTGTCGCGAAGAAGAGCAGATGATTAATGATTAAAAAAAATTTAAGTGGAAACTAAAAGCTGAATAAAAAACTACGCTTGACAGATAACGACCTTAAATTTTAATTGGATGAGCGTCAGCTAGTTATTGAAGTGAAAGTAAAAACTTAGCAGACTATTGCCCCCCCCCCCTAAACTCAGAGGCGATAGAACCAATTTGTGCAGTAGATGGACCTGGTATTGACGAAATTGTAGTTTGGAAATATTTTTAATCATTTACATTTATTACATGCCTCGTATATCGAACGTTGCGCGCAATGGTAACTCGTTGATGACGTCGCGGGCCGCATAGTCATCATTTGACTGAAAGTGAACTGGAACTATTTTCACCGTGACAACTTCGAGATTCAAAAAAATGATAAATTAGATGTTTTACATAGGAAATACTGCTTTTACAAATATATGCGAAAAAATATGAAAAACCGCATAACAGTGATTTAAATATATAAATCCGCCGTTCGAAAATAGTAATTATTCTATATTTCCAATACATTTTATCTAGCATGGAAATGATACATAATATTGCAAAGCGAGTACGTAGTGATATTCGGTGAAAAAAATAGATCAAAGTTTATGTGGTGTAGGCCTAGAAAGGCAAACAGACAGGTTATTAAGATTAATCTAATTCAGACACCCTATGCATGATTATAACTGGCACTACATCATTTTTATTTTTGACAAACCTGTGTCAGTAAGTAAACTTTTCAAAAGATTTGAATGCAGAAGATGAACATTCCCATTAATTGTTAGAAAATAGGCGATGCGATTAATTCACGGCACTTGAAATATGTTTGTATTCCGGCAGATGGGAATATATATTATTCAAATGTGACATGCGTACTGTGTCGTAAATGTGCGTTGTCTGCATCGGCTAAGACAAATTGTTAATCTATTTTTGAGAGTAAACGCAAATTTTGTGAGTGAGAATGCAACTTTTTCGGGTATTTTTGCGAGCCTAGAGGTGATGAACGATAATATGTGTTAATCTGTACTGGGATGCTTAGGTTTTAACCAAATCTCACTCCCTCGGAATGGTCACAAATTTTGTCATTCTCTCCCTGGCTTTTTCCTTATATTGTGGATGGATGGATAGTTGGATGAATGGGTGGATAGATCGACAGCTGCAGCTTGTGAAAGGTATTGCAGAGGTCATTCACTTTACGTCAGTAATTTTGCATAAAGTCCAATGATCAGGTTCAGCATTGTGAACATGTACGATAGCGATACGGGCTGTGAGAAATCAAACAAGTATATAATTGTTCTAGTGTTTACGATGTTGGCCATTGGTGTAGACCTCGGCCATATATACGTCACTACTAAGGAGGGACAAAAATGATGAGATGATAGTTGTACGTTAAGAACCACTGTACAAATTGTATACAGGAAGTGTCTTTGCGAACAAAAAGCACTTAGGGGAAGAGGCAACATCTGGCAATATGGAACGTCCATTTCTAAGAAATAAACGGTGTTATGTTTGAAGACTTTGAGCCTCTTCACTGTTTCTGTATCCCTACGTCCTCTCGCTGAATATTCCCCGAAGGGAGACAGTGAAGTGTAATAAATGTCTTGCGCTATTATCTTGTATTCCGAGACGTACACTACAAGCATAATCCTTCGACAAGATTGAACTTACTCTGATATTGACTTCCCTTGCAATAAATTGTTTGATCAGATTTGAACTCTGCCAAAGCGACAGTCCTATCGCAGTCATGGATATTAACGTCCAGAACAACGTCAACAAGATGTGTCGACTCTCGATGATCTTCTGTAGCCCATGCGCCGTGGTGCTGGCCGCGAAGTCTTTAGCGAGCATTTTGTGAGTCATGGCGCATTTGGCACCCTCATTACCGCCAGAGCTTCCCACTGCCACCGTTGATGAATCAAGAGGAATACTTGTATTCGCTGGATGTGGTCGCTTTCCAGACATGGTCGGGTGATGATGTGTGCTATGGACCCGCTCTACAGTGAAAAAATGATAAAAACACATGGTAAACTATTTTAAAAGTTTTGAGAAGGTGTAAATGAACACCAATTAAAATCAAACAAAACATGGAGAGAGAGGGGATAGAGAGTGACGGAGAGAGAGAGAGGGGGGAGAGCGATCACTCACTAATGATAACTAAATTGTACACGTTGATGTGTTATTACGTTGAAGAAGACGGTTTTCTTTTCATGTGACACTTTGAATTCTGTGGCTTCAAAAACACTTTAATACATCGTTGCAAAAATCAGTATTTAACTTAAAACCAAAGGCATTGCGTCAAGCTATCATTTTTTATACAATATACCCTTACACAAAGTCATTTCGAGGCAATGAACGAAGTTGTGAAGAGTCACATTTCTAGACCCACTTTGTGATAGACAAATTGTTTTTTTGTAATTCACACTATAATATTCATGATGAAGAGATATCGGCAACTGGAAAAAATAACAATTCACTGGTTTGGTAAAATTTAATGACACTGCGTATTTTGTTTGTTTGTTTGTTTGTTTATTTGTTTTGTATTTACTTATCCTTTATTGATTTATTTACTTTCTCATATATTGTCTTCCATTTCGTCATTGCTCACAATATGTATCAATTAACGGATTATGAGTCTCGTGAAATAATTTGTTCACTAGCTGAAATCTAATGGTACACTGTACGTTTATGATACTATACTTATATACAAATGTAGAAACTTTCGATACACATAAAAAATTGAAAACGATGTGAAAACAAAGGGAGTTTGGGGTTTTAAATTTGTTGACACATATTAATAGAGACAAGAGAGTCAAATTCAGACTTTCGACCATTCGTGGAGATATATATATTTGACAGCGGAAACTAATGGGTCAGGGACGCTATCACTTTGCCATCATACAGACGATGTAATTTGACCCGAAATTTTACAAGTATAATACATATTGTGCGATAGAGCAATTTACTTCCTAATTTGTCAGAGGTTAAGGGTACAGCTATTATTTCAAGAGAGTCGAAGAAACAGCAATTCTGAAAACGAAGAAAACCTATCCATGTTTTTCTTGCAAACTTGCACCGTCGAATTTGCAAAATAGGAAAATAAATTTTGCATTTCTTGTCGCCCTATTCTCGTATACGGTACATTATCAATGACTTGTAACGCGGAATCTTGCCGTAACCATTGCATTGTTGTGAATACGCTGGTTGAACGGAACACGTTTCACAACATTTGCAATTATGCTGTAACCGACAACTCACCACAAAATAGTGGCGCTTGCCCTTCTTCATCTCCCATGAATATTAAATTGACGGCATGAACTGGGCAAAATCTGCTGAAAGTCATCATTGAAGTAATAAGCAAAGTGATATCAATCAAAATGAAAATGAGATCGTGTTGAAGTTAACAAACAAGTCGTAGTTAAAACAATAAACGCTAATTTAATTTAATTTAATTTTGTCAACATAGATATTTGACAGCCATACACACTATTCAAGGAAACTAAGGGAATAAGAAAGAAAACAAAGAAGATGAATAAGAAGATCAAAAGGCATAGAATGTAAATTTAACTATGATAGCTGTACAGAAATTGTTCAAGAGTAAAAGTGTTTATCTCTCACCGCTCTCTTTCCTTGAATTTCATCTTCAGTCTCATACAGCCAAACAAAGCTGACAGAAAACGAGCTCTTCCGTCAAGGTCTTCTGTGAGCGAGTTATGATTGTAATTCCGTAGTGAGTACACAAATAGCTGTAATCAATAAACAGACAACTGCATTTGGGAGACTCATCTGTGTTAATTGCTACCATAACAACTACCACAGTGCCCTTTACAACAGCTTAATTGCATATAAATTTATGATGAAAGCCAAATTAATTTGGCCTTAATGCCTGCGATTGGTCTAATTTCACCTTTCGACGATATGGTTACTTATCGTTGCATGCATGACGAGTAAGTATTTGGTTGTCATGGAATATGAAAATAGTAGCATGTGTATATGCCAATTAAAGAGAACCGGTCGAAAATTTAATGCAAACCAGTGTTTTAATTTTCTCAGTTAAGAAAGAGTATAAATATCATAAAGTGTCAACACCAGAAATGTTATTTCTTCTTACATATAAATGCCTAACCTGCAGACCGATTTGGAACAATGCTATTGAGACATGCGATGAGTGCTTCTTTGATTACAGAAACACACGAGACTGTGAAACGCACTCACAGCAAGTGAGGTTACCCACAATCCTCCATGAACCGTACACACGGAGATCCTTCACTGAACTGAACTGATGCAAATTTCTTCTGTACACAGAACAGCTCGGCCCATTTTTCAAAATTCTGACAAGATAGTTTTGATAATCATAATTTTCTGATTTCCGATTATGAATAATGAGAAGATCAACCCCTTTTCCGCGGAAGAGATAGTAATCTTGTAATTTTGTCAACATAGATATTTGACAGCCATACACACTATTCAAGGAAACTAATGGAATAAGTTGCATCTGTGTTGGCAAAAGAAAGAGTGTTGATTTTTTTAATGTTCGTGACAAAGGAAATTTGCATGTCTGACAGGTGGCCTAGTGAGACCATCTTTGCTGATGATAACTTTATTGTGACAAGTGTACAATTTTTAGCACCTTCAAACATCGACTTCTTTTTCAATTTACTCTTGAATTTTAAACACAATCAATAACTTTGAAATATAGTTTTAACAAATAATCTTGAAATTGAATTCTAAGTTTCAAATTGTTACATGTAAGAAATTGAAGAAGCCTTAAGCAAACAATGTCTGATTGCACAAATCAAGGGGAATTGTGGGTAGCCTCACTTACTGTGGCACTGAACGGCGTGTAATTTCAGTAATGCTATTCTTACAGCAAGGATACACCCTAGATTGAGTACTTTTCGGGCAAGAGTAATTATATCAGCAAATATTCAGTGATTTGAACTGAAAGGTTAATTTTTAAATACCTGTACGATTCTTTCTTAGCACATTTGAGCATACAAAAAGCGATTTCGGCACATACAGACAGTTCATAAAACTTAGCCAATAGTTATAGAATCTGGCATGGCATGTCAGAAGAGGATGAAACTATTATCTTCAAAGGCTGTGAAAGCGGTATTTGTGACGTATTGATTAATTTGAACAAAGTTCGTTTACATATTTATCCTTATTTAACATATTTAATCTTTATCGTCAAGTTCTAGCAAGTGACATACTTTTTTATATCCGATTGATAAATTACAATATTAAAGGGATACAATCATCGGCACTGCGCTCAAAGGTCGCATGGGACCCATACGACCAATGTAAACACTGTATCCAAGGTACGATGGTGATTGATGAAACTTAAAACATGTCTGACATAATCTACATCGTATAATTTCAATGTTGCAGCTATGATGATGAGGAGCATCTAGATACCCTGCTTGAAATACATGTTTGTGAACAGGAAACTCGCACAGGCGCAGTTCCCTTAAAATAACAAAAGAAGGGTATAGCCTTGCCGTGAGGTATCAGACTGGTTACATATAATGCATTGTTCCCTTGTACCTTTGAAATGTATGAAGGTATACCATAATAAGTGGCGGAAGGTTACATTATTGACGGGTGCAATTCAAAACATAAGAACTTATCAATTGACAAATATTGAATATGTTTATTCAGGCAATGGTTGTATCTTCAATGCCCATTACAAGTACTGTCCACTTCAGTCAATTCAGATACATATCCCTAGTTAGAAAAGTTATTTAAGTAAGTTAGTAATACGTTTATTGAATATGCTTAAGCAACTTTCGTGATTGTTCTATCAGTGTATCTCAAATATACATAGCAAGTTTTGTCAACTTTGATCCTGCCAATCCAGATGTATATCCTTTATAGGGAAAATTTGTTCAATGTGCAAATTAGTGAATAGCTGAAGTGAAAATGCTAAATCACTTCCAACATTGTTTTAAGCTAGTATCATCAATGTACATGGCATGTTTTGCCAACTTTGATCAAGTTAAACTAGATATGTTGTATAATAGACAGTCGAGAAACAGGATGGGAAGCTGCGGTATTTCCTTTGAACGAGCTTTGCTGGAATAAATTACGTTGGATTTGGATACCCATTGATAAACAAATCCAATTACTATCCAACTGTAGTACAATCTCGCAAAACATGCTTGCGGGCCTTACATTCAGTGTGTCCTAAACACACCTTTTTCGTAGCAGAGAATAATCCCATTCAGAAGGAAAGCAGTGTTTCTTTGTCGCATCTAGGAATAAATCAATCTTTAGGATGAGGGAATCCGACTTCAATCGGAAAGACAACTTTATGCTGTAAATAACTTCAATGAAGTTTTTTCACTGCGAACTACCGGATGTCGAGCAGCGGCTATCGCCCCAGCTAAAAATTATGCAAAAATCAATTCACACGTTCTGATAAGCCCCTTTACAGTTCCGCGGACCAGCGTTCTATACCCATAATGCTTTGCGAAATTAGAGGCTTCGAGGGTATCACTTTGCGCGTATCGCATATCTACTTCATCCAGATTCATTTTTCACATGTTTTTAGACTCATTCTGTGAGAAAATGTGAGCTACGCAGTAATATGTTATATGTCGATGTAATTGTAGCTGTCTGTTGCAACAGTTTGCCAATTGCGCATCAATTTTACGGAAATCTGGAAAATGTTTGTGGGATTCACGTTTGTTTAGGCCCTACATGTGTGTTCATTGCGGATGTAGCAAGCATTCCTGATTTTACCTCGGCAAAATTAGATTTGTGAGGTTGCAACGAAAACCTTACACGAGACACCTTCAGGACATATGTAAATGCGACCTTTAGTTCTGTGACCTCTAGCCATGCCTACTTCCTGTCCTCGCTATGCTTACTGTACTAATAGTAGTCACAGTAAACACAGCGACGTCTGTACGCATGGCCATGGCGAGGAAGTAGGCATGGCTAGAGGTCACGGAACCACAGAGTAATAACATGGACAGAGTGGCAACGGCTATTGTTTAAGGCGTGAAGCGGTTACGTAAGCAATCCATGTTTGCCTCGCCTCACGAAGCTCTTGGCTCTCTTTTCCGAAGAGTGCCGACCATGCACCCTTCGGTAATTTTCGGATTTTCACCCAATTGTTAAGCGAAAGTATGTTCGACAAAGCTTGTGTTGTTGTTGTCGTGTGGTGCTGATCAGAATTGATGTGCTGGCGAAAACGGGAGTGTCATGAGCTTCAGGAAAGTGGGTTTTACTGTTTTAAAAATTCCTCTCATATTTTTATGAATATATAATGAGCGTGTTTGAACCAAATTTGAAAGTCTTTTATCGATACTGTCTGGTTTTACTGAATGGTTTACGGTCAGTCATACCGTCTTTTATACGTGCGTCAAGAAAGGACATGTTTATGAAACTGCTGGTGTGTTATGTTTTGATTGGCGTGAAGCAGTGTTTCTGGCCTGAGAGCTCACAAAGTAACTATGGTTGCTACGCGACTGGCAGTACGAATTGCCATCTCGTCGTATGTTTCGCATAATCTCGTGTAATTATCAACCACAAACAAAGCCTCCAAAAAGTTTAACACCTTTTAAGCTCATTTTAATATGAAAAGCCAATAGTCTACCGAGA
>LD348718.1:130863-150996 GCA_001465055.1 Ptychodera flava | reverse complement strand
AGACACATTGTGTCAAATAAACTTTAATGATATATATATATATATATATATATATATATATATATATATATATATATATATATATATATATATATATGCATGCGAGATGCGAGATCAAAGCATTTGCTAAAAAACCATGATATCATGATTTAACATTGTTAAAATTATTAATAATTATGTGATATAAAATTGATTATTTTATAATTGAATATGTAAATTTGAAAGCAATTCTTCATTTGTGTGTTGCACTAATCTAGGTATTGCTGGCAAAAGACTTGATTTTTAAATACCGTTTTTCCTTCGTTTCTCCTCCAATGCATCTGCTTGTAGTGTTAGCTTTTTTCCTTCTTTTTGATACTGAAGGGCTTGTTCAACTCTTGATAAATCAAAATAAACACTTCCAAGGTTGTAGTAAGCTGTAAACAAATGTAGCAGAACAGGATAAATAGACAGCAAAAGTTTTGATACTCTGCAGAGATTTGTAGACAGTTTTTATCGTAGAATTTGCTCTGTCTCGGTTATGGCTGCATTTATAAATAGTTGGTAAGTGGAGGAATCAGAATTAAAAATCTTCATATCTTGAGGCCCTTTTGACAAAAACTCCCCCCCCCAAACAAAACAAAACAAAACAAAAGATTTCAGATCTTACTCTGCACAGCTGGACAATGTAAAGGCCCTTTATCATGCTAAAACTTACACTAATGTATTCATTCAGGACATGTAATTTACATGAACTGCTGATGGTTGAATTTCAGTAAAGGTTAATATTCAGCTGTTACATACACTTCCTCAGGCAGAACCAGGTGGGATGGTGAACCCCTGGACATTGCATCTGGCTATCTCCAACCAATCAGTTTGGGTGTAAGGGTAAGGGATACATGTGGGTTTAGAATACAGAGCACCCAGTTCAAGGTTCATGGGTAACAGTACTATCTTGAACCCCATCAGGCTGTGATGTCAAAACCTACTACTACGTGTATCAACATATATGGGCATATTTGTACAGTGCCTTAAGAGCTTTGTATTTGTCAAACTGATGCACAATTAAATTATCAATGAATCATAGTTTATTTGAATTTGGCATTTGCCTTGTAATGAGTAAGGATTGAAATAACTGACTGAACAACACATGCAACATATTCAAAATGTGGCGTCAGTATCACTACCCACTGTACTTCCATTGCAGTGATACCAATGCCGCATTTTGAATATGTTGCATGTGTTGTTCAGTCAATTATTTCAATTCTATTCAATTTATTGTCTTCTCCCATATTTATTCATTTATTTGTTTTGAATTTTAGTTTGTTTATTTGTTTCTTGTCATTTATTACTTCTTTTTTTGTTTTCATGTAATTCTTATACAATTTATTGTTTTCTCCTATAATTATTGATTTGTTTATTTATTTTTTTATTTGTTTTTGACTTTTTGGTAGTTTGTTAGTTACGCCTTTATTACTTGTTTGTTAGTTTTTGTTTGCTTTGTTGTTTGTTTGATTTGTTTATTTGATTTTATGTTTAGTTTGTTTGTTTGTTTGTTTTTCCTGGCTTCCCTGTGTTGTAATTAGTAAAATATAGTATTGTCTGGTATTTCAATGTGATGCTTACCTCCTGCAAGCTTTCTCAGATTAAGGTCACTTAATTCAGGTGATTCTGAACTCAACAGTATCTTAGCAACATGAAAGGAAGTCTCATACAGTGATTCAGCTTCACGAGGTCTTCTCTTTATGGCTTTCAGGTAAAAGCCAGTCCTGTTAAACAAAGGCACGGGATCTAACAGTGTGGTTTTGTTTTCTTTCACAAATGATTCAGTGAAAGTTTGTCTTAAAACTTGAGTGTGGAGAACTATCTCTTCTTTCTCTGGTGGTAAGGGAATTTCTAGCTTACACATCTCAGACTTCTTTGGAAATTCTCTCTTTAGCAGCTCAACAGCATCGTTCACAGTCTCTATGTATTTTTGACTCTTTCTCAACAGGCTTTCTTTTACTAAGTTTTTAGTCAGTGTTTGAATACTGAATACAGGTTCCCTTGATGACATTAGCACAAGGTTGTGCTGGTGAAGAATTAACAACAACTCTGAAAATCTTCCATCAGGTTCACTCTGTGGTGTTTGTTTTTCCTTTTCAAGTGGTATGTGATGATCATCTATCGACTTGGATCGTTTGCTTGGAATTTCCTTGGTAAGGAGAGATTTTGATATAGTTGAATGAAAGAATGCAGAAATGTCCAACAGTTTTAAGGCATCAGGACCATGACGTCTAGCTTTTATCTGTTGCCTTAGCATTGTCCAAGCACTTGGTTGTAGTTTCTTAACAAACACCATCTTCTCTTTGCCATTTCTGTGTCTCTCAAGACTCATCTTGGAGCTGCCCTCATCACCAGGGTGACTGTCTTCTTTACACATTTCTCGACGCACTATTGAGTCCCTTGCACAACTATTCAGGGTGTGACACATGTCTTTGTCTTTACCAATTTGCTCATTTGTAGTTTTGTGACAAATCTGGTGACTTTGAGATGACAGAATATTATCTTTATAGTTGGCAAAGGTAGATTTTGTGTGATGGATGTAGCTACCAGCTAGTTCAAGAGCTTGTGGAAAACCTTTAAGTGCTTTGACCACTTCACATAATGCCTGATGCTCTTTACTATCACTCTCTTCCATTTTTCGGATGGTCACATACACTTCTGATGGCTGTGTGCCTTGGCAACATAGAAGTAATTTCGTTGCAGCAGCTGTAGTCAACGGACTGGTCAAAATCTCCTCTGTTATTCCTGGAAGGACATTCTTGAAGCCCGTTTGTTGAGAAGTGATGATGACATGACCTTTGCAAGGGAATGCTGGGAAGTAGTGTTTCATGAGTTCAAGATCATTTGCATCGTCCAGGACCAGTAACCAGCCAGGATTCAACTGTAACCATTGGAGGGCCTGTGACTTGATCTCTTTGGCTTGCAAGCAGTCTTTATCTCCATCTACATCAGCTCGGAGATTAAGTCTTTCAAACTACAAAAAGCAAAAGTAAACACTAAAAGTTGAACTGAAAGAGAAACATGAAATTTTAGCCACAGGGCTGTCTACGGTCGCGACTCAAGATGTTGAGATCATTTGCATCACCTAGGACCAGCAGCCAGTCAGGACTGAACTGTCACCAATGGAGGACCTGTGACTTGATCTCTTTGGCTCGCAACCAGTCTTGTCTCCATCTGCAAAAGTAAATACTAACTAGGTCACGGGATAATTCTTATTTAAGCATGGTGACTTTGGGCTGCCAGATTGGTGGGCGCAACATTGTGTTAAATTAAAGTTAACAAACTTAGCTTACATTCAAATTGGATTTAAATATTTGGCATGGTTTTTAGAGCTTTTACCTCACAGTAAGCAGAATCATGTTCATTTTTCAAAATTTAAGTAATCTCATGATGTCTTGACACAAACTGTGATACAACAATGTCCATTTACTGTGTTGTGTATTTTAAAAAACAGATACAAAAGAGTTGTTGAAAGAGTTGAGTAGACATTCAGACACTCAAATTTTTACAATTCTTTTCTGATTTACCACTAATCTTGTGAGGGCTCATTCTAAGGCTGTTGGAGTAAGAGTAAATTTCACAGTCTTATTGTTTTAAAAAATTTCCCCTTATAGCCAACACAGAGAATTTGCAGCCATTTTGAATTTCAAATATTTGGTAAATGTTGGATAATTTGGTTGCCTGGTGACCACTGATTTTTATTCTATATTTGGTGATACAGCGGTTGACAGTTTCCCTCCACAGAATTTTTGTGGAAGGGCTGTATACACTTTCTGAGCACCAGCAATCATTTAACTGGGCTTATGACAGCCTGATATATTCCCCTCCGACAGAACTATCCTAAGCAAAGAATCTATATGTACACCAAATCCATTTCACCAAATCATAATTTTTAGCATGATCTTAGACTTTTCATGGATAACTGGATTTTTTTTCATCAGACAACTTGAAATCTCGACACTGATATGTTCTAGTTTTCAGACAACAAACAAAACCAACCCTTACCATGCATCTGAATCCATGATCCAATCCTGCCATGGATATTGCATTAAACCAAAATATTCCTTTAGGATAATCTTCATGATATTTGTGGGCGTAGTTGACTGCAATCTGTGTCTTACCAATACCTGAATTGCCAGTGAGCACCTTAAAAGTTGCAAAGTCATAGTCTTAGATACTTTGAAAGTCTTTATCAAAACTAATATCATAAAAACAAATCAACTGAGGCACTGTAATATGTAGTCGGTTGAAGATCTTGGACAAATATCATTATTGTAAAAAACAACTTTCCCCATGGGGTTGTGGAATTTGCCGTAACCAGCATACCTTTATCATGTTCAGTGCTACACACTATTTTTAACAATTTCAACTATATAAGGTTGTAAATATTTTGTTTTACTCTTCAATCAGAAAGGAAATATGACTTAAAATAATTTCATACAATCAATGTAAAAAAATATCAATGTAAAACGCTCATAAGTTAAAACGTACAGCCATCTCATAAGCTTAATTTACTTCTGTCACTGCAGATGGCATTCTGGTAACATCAAGGCCATTTAGAATACGTACATGAACTAGATTATCCTTGGAAACTTCTTCTAAAATGTCTTGCTTACATCCTTTGTAGGATCTGTATATCTTGTCCAAGATGTTTTCACGACCAACAAAGACTTCGGCAGAAGGAGGGGCAAGACCTAAAACAGCAATCCAAATACTCATCAATGTAGAACTACATGATAATTAATCTGTCACAAATACTGGTATGAAGCTGCTCTGTGTCATTCTTGCACACTTACTTTCAAGGATATACCATAATTACATTAACTGGAATTTTTGTATTCAAATTTCACAGCAATCAATCTGACAGACCAGTTTGGTAATATATATTTTATGCATATATAATTATGTTAGAGCACCTGAAATATTTTTATAGGAAAAAGCAAATTCAAACACATGTTAATGCTTCATAGCATGAGAAATATAACTCACCACAAATATACCCTTTGTCTGTCTTTGCTGCAGTGGCTGAGGTTCCAGAAAATGCATCCTTTCTTTCTTCAGATGCAGCTCCTGTAACAGGGAAATCAAGCAATCATTAGGAGACTGTCAATTTATGAAGGATTTGATCTGCTGGTGTTTCCTTTTCAATGGAGGAAAGAAGTTAATTGGTACCAAGCACTAAGAACTTGAAAGAGAGACAGATATAGAGGTGTGTTTTCAATCTTTGGACAGAAAAACATACCAATGTTCATAGACGTACCATGTAAATGAGTGTGTCTGTACTTGCCTAAGTCATTGACAACATCTTCAAAGTCATTTTCAAAATATGAGATTTGAAGAGTGTCTGTGTTTTCCACCACTGGTTTGGCAATCTTCTTGATAATGTCATCAATTTTACCACTTTTGAGTTTCCTCAGCAGTTCTTCTGCTTCTTCCTGATTGGTGATCTCTAGGTCCAATAAGATGCAGCCATCCCTGACATCTGTGATGGCAACACCAAGTTCATCCACTGCTGCTGATGCCCCTTCTGTCTCTACTTGGTCATCACTGCTGGTGCTCTTTTGTGATTTAAGAAATGGAAAACGTTCTCGAAGGGATCTGATTTCTTCTTCATAAGGACCGTCAATGACCAGTCTCACTGAAACATGAAGGCAAAATGTGATGGTTACAATCTTGGTTTGATGTTGATTGTAATCTAACCTGAGAACTGCTAAGAAACTGTTGCTAAGTAAGCTATTATGTATACAAGAACTGCTAAGCAACAATTGTTAAGGAAGCTATTATGCATACCAGAAATCACAGATATTTTAAATTTAATTTGAAAGTGAATGTGTGTAGTGTATAGAAGGGTGTATATATTATATGTGGTTTAAGTGACAGATGCAGGATATCATAGAAATGCAAAGGAGTTATCCACAGAGTTTTAGAATCCATTATTACATATATACAAGCCTATAATTATGAATGTATGTCAAAATTTGAGACAACAGCATCAAAATTACTTCTGTTTATTAGTATAACATTAGCTTAAAAAAATACCGTCAAGGACACTATGTGCTCACATTCGGTTTGAATTGGTCCATTCGAGAAATATTTAAACCAGGAAAAACAAGAATGACAAAAGCAAATAAGGTCTCCAACTTTGGTACTGGAGGTCATCTTTAGGAACATGCATATCAACTTCTATAGCAATGGGAGAAGCAGATCCTAAATACATAAGCAAATGTCAACAACAAAAAACAGAGAAGGCTTGATAAAAAGAAAAGGTGGGAGTGGGCAAAAAATGCACAAGGGATCTGGTAAAAAAGTAATGCTGCATCATCGATCTTCTAGACCCTACCCCCTCCTGAATATTAAAATGTTCCATCCCTTGGTATTACATAACACCAAATGACAGGAAGTACATTTACAACCTTGGAGATTTTTAATTAATGCCATGAGTGTTATCATTCTAATGTAAACAGCACTTAAGTTAGTTACAGATAGTGAAATGCCTTCCACTGTGGGCGGTGATTACAACATCTGGAATTATCCTGGATCCAAATTTCTCATCAGTTCTTGTATGTCTTACATAGAAAAGTTGCAAAAATTGGTCCAAAATCACCTCAGCTTTGTTTTCTGGATCAAATTTTCCTACAAATTGGTATGACAAAATTATGTTCACAGCCTTCAAAATTGTCTCGCAACATATCCTGGGTTGGTGTAGGTCATTTAAGGTCACAAACTGAGAAAAGTACCTAAAATATACAAATTTTGGGGTTTCCCAATACTTTGAGCTGAAAATTTATCTAATAACATCTTTCGGGACTTTATACCACATTACAAAGCTATCAGACAAGTAATTTTGAGAACAAGTTTTCTTGACCAAAAATGACAAAATTGTCTTAAAAATACAATTTTTTATATTTCAGGACAATTTCCACATATCTAACTATTGTCATCTCTGTACGTCTGTGTTCCAAATATGAAAGCTGTCTGTCCAGTGGTTTTTAAAAGGAAATACTGTCTAAGATTTTTTGACCAAAAATGACAAAATTGCACAAAAATAGTAATTTTCCCAATTTTTTCAACAAATTAGAAGAGTAACACCCTCGCAAAGATCCAACTCAAATTTGAGAGCCATTGGGCTGGCGGTTTCAGAGAAGAAGAATTTTTACTGAAAATGAGAAAAATCACAAAATATTCAGCAAAAATACAAAATTAAGGATATCTTCACAATATTCATAAAACTGTATAAGGTTCACCTAAGGTACTTGCACACAAATTTTCAAAGCAATCAAAAATGCGGTTCTTGAGTTATTAATTCTTAACCATTTTCACATTTTGTAAGCTCATTTGCATAATTTTGGCAATGCAGACTTAATTTGAACAAAATCCCATCTATAGCTCAGGATGCATCCACACACCAAATACCAAGCTGAAACGTGCAGCGGTTTGTGTGTTTTTGATGTTGACGGACATACTGTACGTACATACATACATACATACATATTACATACATACATACATACATACATACATACATACACACATACATACAGACGCCATTGACTTCAGCCTATACGATAAACTCACATTGGTAAAACCAAATGTGAGCTAAATATACCAGGACCAAAAAGTGCTTCAAAAGCTGTTCAAACTGTGCAACTTTCCATGATTCGAAGTAGGCATTTGGAGCTTTGCCAGCATTAGGTATTTTGTCTGAAGAGGGGCTTGAAATGTGGTTTGGAAGGAAAGCAAATAGTTAATTTTCAATTCCAATATCCCATACATTTGCAATCATATGAAATGAATATTGAATGTCAGAAAAAGTGGTCATTGTATGATGTGTTTTTCAATAAAGGACAACCAAAGACTGGTTGATGGAATATGCATATTCTTGTACGAGGTAAATTCCAGTGAATGAACTAGATACATACTTTCTGAAGGCAAATTCCCAAATTTATTGTATCAGTTACATTCAAGATATAAGTATCTTTACTACACTCATTTCTGTTGGAACTCAAACATACAAGCACAAACAATTGACATGGTGTTTGACTAATTATATGTAGTCTTTTCAGGTCTTCTGCAGAAGACAAACTATTAAAAGCCCTCACTAAAAAGCATCATGATATATAATGAAATACAAGATGGTTGAAACCATTCAAAACGGTGAAATATTCAGTACCTGTGTTTGGTCTCCTTGGATGTTCCCTCTGTTTTTCCAACAGATAATTACGGGATTCGATGTCTCTTTTCCCTGTTAATAAAGGAGAATTTAAAAAATATCACTGTAGCGTGCAATAAGTCAGCCTATGTACTTTAAAACTGAGACAGCTCTTATCCATGTCCATGCCAATAATTTGTTCCGTCATGATAACATTTAATGAAGTCGGTTATTACCCAATATCGCCTTTTTTCTTGTGTCATATCATATCACGTCATTTGTGCTGCATCAAACATGTGACATAGTTTACTGTCTGATGCAGCAAAACTGATGCTAATACAGGTGTGACACAAGAATTTGTGATATTGACTAATATTCTTAAATTAAAATACATTTTTCTTGATGAACAGCAGATTTAATTATCAAAATATCTTCTTATGCAATTTTTGTTATAGGTTCTGCCACATTGTCATGCCAGAATCCCCTCAGGGCCACTATATACATGCTTAATCCTACCACCAATACAACTGCAAATTGCAACAGCCTTGTGTTAAATCTGTCAGATATCAAGCCAGAGCAGTCCATTTACAACATACGAAAGACACTTGTAGTGAATTGTATGATTATCTTTCTGTCACTCAAATTTACTAATGATGATGATATACGTTTGTTTTTCTATTTCCACTCTTGCAATTACACCTGTATGTGAGGCACTCAGATTGGTGTTCACTGGGTATGTTGGCTTTTTGTACTTGACCAGTATGATTTTTTATTGGTCTATTTAAATACCTGAGTTTTAATCAGACCATTTAAAGTAGTTGTTAATGGCAAGTGTTCATGTTACACACATACAGGTATTGTATACAAATTACCAACATACCCTTGAGTGTGCAGAAATCACATCCATTTTATCAGATTTGATAATGAACTCATCAAAAGGCTGATGCTGATATTTGTAGGTTACTTTATAATTACCAAAACAGGTCCTACCTAGTTCTTCAAATACATCCACAAAGTCCTGTTCTATGGCTATGACATCCATTCTTGGCCGCTCTTCTACCTTATATGTTCTGAGGAAATCATCAGACAACAACAGCTGTCTGAGTTTAGTTGCTGTTTGGCCAACTTTGGCACTTTCAAACAGGGTCTTTGCATCGTCCACGCTTCTTGGGAAAGCATGCAGCAGTACACATCCGTATGTGGGATCTACTTTGTTACTTCTCAGGATGTCAAGAACACTGTTCCAAACTGCGGTCTTTTTCTCCTCACTGGAATCTAAAAACTGAAGTATTTTTTGTGCAAGTTTCTCATCTGTGTCCAGCATAATTCTCACTGTAACAAAGTGAAGCATCTTGATTAGGAAGTTATTATCACAAACCATTGGTGATTACGTTCTGAGAAACTGATATCAGTACAAATACATGTAAGCCATTGCTAATGAATCTAGGTAGGGCATTGTAAAGTTCAATATACAGTGTAGTACTGTGTCAAGTCGGCTTATTACAAGAAGAAATCAGACTGGTCTAGACATGGCTAATCTACAGACCATTTGGATGTTAGTGCTCGCGGTGACAGAACACTCTATCTGGTTTGATGGATCATAGTGGGTGTCAAGTGTTGGCCAAATAAAATTGTTGGTTAATAAATGCCGATTTGAAATAGATTTATTAAAAAGAATTCAGATATTTGAATGAAATTTTATGTTTTCTGAAATTTTTTGTCAGTAAAAATAATTCTACATAACAACAATAACAATTGATGGACCTCACTTGCAGAAATCAAACAATGCACTGTTGGAAAGTTGCTGGACTTTTTTCACCAGCAGTTACTGGCTGTGAGCCATCACGTTCACCCTACAATCTATGCAACAGCCTGCCAGAGTATTTTTGCTTCAATTTCGTAAGCACCACCCCACCATTAACATGACAATCTGCTGAAGTTTTCCCTTCAATTGACTTTGTTTTGATATGTGTATGCCCATACACTTGGGGCAAGTCCAGATAAAGAGCTGAATGCTGAAGATTTCACCACCATAATTTGAACCAAATCTGAAATTTTCTTTGGATTTTACAGATAAGTGTAAAATTAATAAACATACATAATCTCTGCCAAAACTATTTCTGACAAAACATTGAAAGTTAATTTCACCATAGTCTGAACAAATTGAAATAATAATATTTTCAAAGATAAGAACTGTTTAAATTACTGAACTAAAAATTTGAAAAGATGATAAACACAAACAAAATTACAAAACATTTGGATCAGCGGTCTTTTGGAAAATGGATGTAGCAGATGATAACAGATACAGCATGTTGTATGTCATCAAACCATTTCATTTCATGGTCTTTATCAGTGACACCATATAGGTGCAAGATGTTAATGAGTGGAAAATACCTGTTTGCTGTAGCAAACATTCTGCAGATCCATATAGAGTATTTTGGTAAAGTTCAAGAGTCATACAAACCTGAGTATTGAAGCCTGTGATGTGGTAGTAGTTTTAGTTCTGTATAGTCCTCTCGAGCCAGTTTTTTCCCATTGGCTGAAGGGTAATACAGAGGAATGGACATTAGCTGATTGAGTCAATTTTTGGGCAGTTAAATTAACATCAAAATTTAACACGGAAGAGCCCTATAACATGATCATCAAATATTGGCTTCCTCATCAAATGTTGAACATGAGGTAATGTTGGTAGGTTTGTGGTTTTGTAAACGTGTAAGCCACACTTGACCTAATAATGTGATAAAGGTAGAAAATGTTAAGACTAAAACTTAATAAAAATCTCAACAATGTCTAATGTATTCAAAGACAAAAAAGTTTTACCTAATGTCAGCTGACCATTTGGAGGGACCCTAAGTACACTGGTGTTGGGTGGTTGAGGAATCTCAGCTACAGTCTCTGCAGTGGAATCTTCACCATCTGTGGAACCATTAACACTCAGCATGTCATCACCAGCAACCTGGTCCTGTACAGCACTATGCAAATTTCCACCTTCAGCTTTGAATGAACCTGGCTGATCTTGATCATCAACAGTTAGTATAATCATTTCACCTGCGCATGTATGTAGAGTCAGATGTAGACAATTATTGCCAATGAAAAGATTAACATTGCATACAAAAACCTATACCACCGGTACCTGCTAAGGCAAGAGAAGAGTGTTGAACCTTTTATTTTCTGGATGAGACAAGAGGGGCAACTAAATTTTATGAAGAAAAAGTAAATTTCCAGGAATAATTTTATGACTCCTCCAATTTATAGTCTTATACTGTCCTATATGCCATGACCAACACTTGGATTTTCACAAAATTCTCAGTTTTCAACCCATTTCCCTAATAATCATGACATTGAGTGCTAATTAACTCACTGCAAGCAAACATGAGAGAGAAACAATTTGAAAGTGTTTTAAACAAAGTATTCCGGATGTTATGGAACAATATGAAACAGATCACTAATCCTGCGCCAAAGAAAGACTGCAACTGGTAAACATTAGCAGTTTATTCATAAATAGCCAAAGGGGAAGTGGTGGTTACTAAGGAACAATATGTTATTCTGGGATCTAATACTTTACTGTTGCTGTTGTCTTGAAATTCACACATAGTACAAGGTATCTGATTTTAAGCTGAGAACAGAATAAATAAATTGCAAAACTAATACATCCATTATGTGGTATAGGAAATAAATAGTTGAAAATAACAGTTGGTGAAGGTTTGTGTGTTACTCCATTGTGTAAACCAGTTCTTCACTGTCCTGCAATTTTCAAAACATTATGTAACGTACCATAGGGTGTTGGTGTTGTGGCATGCACATGATGGTCATCTGGCTGGAAAATTTCTTTCCCATTCTCTGAGTGAAGAGAGGGCGATGGTTGATCATCTTCTACAGAGTTTGGAATTTGAACTGATCCAGCAGATGCCTGGTTATGTTCTGAATCTTGAGACTGTAGTGGTTGTAAATCTTGTGAGCCTTGTAGATCTCGACTTTGCAACGCCTCCAGTAATTTTGCATGTCTCCTTTCATGCCTTTCTTCTGACTCATCGATTACAGTTGAAAATTTCGCAATTGCCTGACTGATCTGGTTTGTCATTTCTTGTTGTATCTGTCCTTTTCGCCACTCACGATTCTCTTGTCTAACTTGGTCTGTTTGTGCAAGGAGCTGTTGGTGTTTTGCATCCGTTTCATTAAGTTTATTTGAAATGTCCTGCTGTCCATCTTCCATCGCTGAGAAGTCTTTTTTCACTTGAGAGTAGAAGTCTTGATGTTCTTTCTTGATTTCTGCAAGCTCTGCTTCTATGTTTTCTTTTTCCCTGGTATGGTCTTTAAGTTGTCGCTCAACCTTTTCAAGCTCACTTTTCACTTTTTCCTCACTTTGTACAAGACTCTTCTGGGATTCTACTACCCTTTGCATCTCCTTGACAACATTTTGTCTTCTTTCATCATCCGTCTCAAAGAAAGTGGATAGCATGCTTTTGATATCTTGAAGCTGAGTTGCAAAATGCTTGGTACATTCAGATTTCATTGCATTGAAACCTTCTGTCATCTGCTCATGTTCTCTTGTCATGTTTTCTTCTGCCTTTTTTTGTCTTTCCGTGATGTCATCGGTGATAAATGTCTTAGTTTTCTCCAGCATATGACTACATTGTCTCTCATGATCTAAAGTATAAGATTTGACAATCTGTAACAATTCTTTTGCATGGGCATCAACTTTGTCTTCAACTTTGTCCACTCTTTTATCATGCTCTTCAAATTCTTTTTTTAGAGTTTGAACAGTGTCCTTTAATTCAGTGATTTCTTTGACCTGGTTGGTGCTCAGGTTTTGAACAATGCTCTTTAATTCTGTGATTTCTTTGGTCAAATAATTGATTTGAAGATTTTGATCTGCATGGAAACCCACAACTAGACGCAATTTGTCTGCCTCTTGCACTCCTGTTTCAGCAGAAAGCTGTTGTTGATCATCTCTAGTAGGTACTCCATATTCTGCAATATCCGTGAAGAAGGATATATATCAACTATGGATTTGACAAAGAATGACAGAAAATGTTCTTAATTTATGATATTTAAATGTCAGAAAAGGAACACCAATGATGGTTATAATTACATACACTGATTACCATGTGCAGTTCATTTTCAAATTGGTATTTTCACCTTCTTGGTAATTTTGAATTACAAGTTAGTTTGCATTGTTTGGAACTTTATCTTGTAGACTATAATTACTGTCCAGTAGAGCTTTGATTATCCATTCAATGATGAACCAGTGAAGGGATGTAAACAAATACAACATGCAAGCAGATAATCCGGTGTTACCTCTTTTAAGATGTTTCTCTGAAAGCTTTTCATGGTCAATGTTTTCTCCTACATTCTTGGTACCAATATCTACCGGTACTTCCGGTGTATTTGAAGAGCATTCATGGCGGGAACCTTCTGTCATTTTGTTATCACGGATCCTGCTTAATCTGCTTAAAGACACAAATTAAATGATATTATGTGACTTAGACAGTATTAACAAATGAATTACTTCAGTCAACGTAACTTACTTCAGTATATCTGTATAAAAATGTAGTAAATACAAATTATTAATACAGTATTCTGTTTAAATAATATGTTGACTCACTAGTATATGTAGAATTTCTGCAAGAGCTGAGTTGTTTTAAAGTCATATATGTGATCAATGATATCCGATACTTGTAGCATGTAATATGGCCCTTTAACCTTCAGCTGACCTATCACCCCTTTTCAGCCCCCACTGTACACAATAGTGTGACATATTTGACAGACAAACGAGCTGAAGTTGCTAAAATCAGTTAACCTTTTACTAAATATGATAAAGTGCTGTATGTACTAATGTGTTTATCATGTACTCCAATATTGACAATACATGTAGAATCTGAATTCCTTAGCCCTCAGCTGACCTATAATTGTTGTCCTACTTTATGCCTTAAAGGTATACAGTCACCTGTAATCTAAATATGCCCATATATGGTCAAAAGGATGTTCCTTGGCATTCAAAATACCCATGTGAGGGCGCTGTTTTTAAAAAGCGGCCACCCACTTAAAATCTGTGATTGGCTAGATTTTCTCTTTCCATGGTAACTGTGGCAAAATTGGAACAGGTGACAGTATACCTTTAATTGGCAATAGCTTGCAAATACATTGAAGGCGCTGAAATCAGTCTCACCATTTACCAAATATAATTCCCTCTATGATATATACGGAGACGAGAGTGAAAAGTGGATGCATACATAAATTTAGTCAACGTATGAGTTTTCTTCAGTGGTATAGAGCCTCTTTCTACAGATAAAGTGTATGTACACAACAGGTATGGATTTGACAGATACACGTTAAAGTAGTTGTATTTCACATACTCTGTCATTAATGAACAAACACAGAGTAACATTCAAACAATCCAAGGATATTGCAATATTTAAGTACTTGATCGATTTCTTTTCAGCTGTACACACTCTTGATGGTGGTGGGGAAGTGAAAGTTACAAACATATCTGAGAGGAATAAGTTTTCAATTTGCTGTGTTTATGACACATACACAATTTAATTGCAAATTTATTATCGTTGCTGATCATGAGAAGTTCCAATCTTGAACAGGGTACCTACTTTTTTGCTGTATTTCATTATAAATTGAAAGCTTTAGACAGTAATCTGGTCAACATGACACACACTATACCTAAGTTCAAAGGTAAAGAAGGGATTTGGACTTCATGCATTGCTATTATATTTATGTTCAAGATCATGGGCAATGACCTCTTTTGAGTTTCAAAAGACTTAAAAAAAGCCAAGTTTGCCAGCACATTTTTGAAAACTAAATCTTCGGGATTGATACTTTACTGTCTTATTGTAGACAGGCATGGACTAAAAAGGAGGGGATATTTAAATTTCAAATCTTGGCTTTATCTTTAGAATGACTCAGCAGGGAATTTCCCAACCATATACATTGATGATATCATGCATGGTTGCAGTATTTACTGAACGTTATGCACTGTAAACGACCAACTTTAAAATAATATTTTTAACCCTCACATTATTTTGTTGTTCTGACGTTGTGAATAAATAGTAGCTTCCAAAAAATAATCATACTGATAATTTTCTCTCCTTTATTGCAACTTCACATTCATCTAGTATGGAAATCAGTATTTCGAATTGGTTGGTCTTATTATCCCCACCTCTGTATTTGACCAATATTAGTGCATGTATTTCAAATTTTACAATATCCAACAAATTATTTACAGTGAAACATAAATATGTCATGTTAATGTTCGTCAGAAAAACATTAACAAATGTCTGTAAATTTATCAACAATCTGCACAGTGAAAGTTGCATATCAACTTCCTCATAGAGACAAGACCACACCCAAGTTTTTCCTGTGTTTACCAAGAAAAGCTGATTGTAAAAATAATTGTAAGAGGTGTATGTCACTGTCATAAGAAACCATGTATCAATTGCTTTAAATTTATTTTAGCAAGCCGGAGCTTTTCCATTTCTATCATTCTTACATTGAATAGAAAGCTGAAGAGGTGTGTTTAGATATGTTTGTTGGATGTATTGCATAAATGTATGGTCACAGTTCTCAAAACAGAAAGTGGAATGCAATTTTCCTTTTGATCTGTTGCTGATTTTACACAAATTATTTCTTCATTCACATAAATTGCATATGAATCCAACTTTTGAAGGGGGCTCAAAATACAACATCAAATTAATTCAAAGGTACAACTTAAATAGATGTATACAAATTGCAAAGGAAACCTGTTCTTTGTACAGAATGTATGAATTAATCAATGTTTAGGTGTTAATTTTAACATATAGCTTTGGAGGCAGCTCGATATGTTAATAACATATTTATCAATCATAGTAGTACCAAGGAACTGTATAACCTCATTAACTAGTAGGTGAAACAAGGGACGGTTTTCAACACCTTTAAAACAGCTTACAAAAATCTTAATGTGAACATGAAATACAATAATTGAACGAAATGATGGCTCAATACTGAATTGAACGAAATGATGGCTTAATACAGTAGTAGTGCAGTTTTGAGGAAATTTGTATTGGATCGCTTTCATTTTTTTGATCTGAGGCATTAAAACTTGATTGTGCTTAAGTTCTAGACTCTGGAAAACCTGATGGTCGTGACGGCCATTGTGAAAATTGAATTACAACCTAAAGATTTTGAAATTTCAAAGAATTGAATTACAAGTTTAATGTCATTAACATAACACGGTTCATGTAGATGAGGATATGATATTACAGTACTTCCTTACCTGGTTGAAATGAAATGAAATCCTCAGTGTTCGTCGCTCAATGTGTGGCAACAGTACAAACGCACACTCAATGACTTTGCTGGTCACAGTCTTGAAAGAGCTTGTAGGGAGGGAGGATATTAAAATCAACAGCCGGGTATTTCCAACAGCCGGGTATTTCCAAGCAACAAATACCAGTGATCTAATGCACAAAAAGTGTTTACAAACAGTAACTTCATTATGTATATAAACACAAAGTGTTGTCAAGAAGTAAGTTTCTCACTTGGCTTCACAATCCAGGTGTATTTTTCAAAACAAATAACAAAATCAGACTCCCAGCACGATCAAACCAAGAGTAGTGAGCTGTATGGATTGCATGCAGATGTGGTAGCTGCAGCTTTAGAGGCATATCTTCACAGAAGCCCATTTATAGAAAGACAAATCAAGATCCTAATGGCAGTAAAGTTTGTTCGTGTCCCTTATTATCAGCCTTAAATGTTAATAAGCAAGGAATGACAAAGATCTACACTCTAATAAGAAATGATAACAAATACGACAACAAACCTTAGCTGTCCAGTTTGTGGCAAACAGATGTACTCTGACCGAGACACTTATTAAGTCACCTGAAGACAGGATGGTTTTTGCATAAGGGGAATCCCCTTTTAAATGACACATTACAGAGGATTTGATTGGTTGAAAAAAACGGAAATTCTTATGACCTATTGCACTGTATTTCTTTTTTTTTAACATAACTAAATTATGGGTTTACATGTGTACAAGTGATGAAAAAGTCTTTCAGTCGCCACAAGCAGGAAATAAAAGCCAATTTTAAGTGAATAGTGGATGTGCTTCTGGTTTATGTTAACGCATTTTTGTAGAACAAGATTCGTTCATGCAAATTTCTACAGGGCGTGTAGTAGGGCTTTCCCCTATCACTGACCAATCACAGCTGATTAACAAACTGAAAGAGACTGTTCTCTGGTTTGATATACAACTTCTCAGAAAGATAAACAGTGGATTACTTCTTTCTCTGGAGTCCAGAATAGGTATTTTTATGTTAAACTGAATCAACCATTAATTCTGTCAATATTTCCATAAACAGCTTCAACAAATTCATTTTGTTGTGAGTTTATGACAATAATAAATTATAGATTCAATTCATAGAGCTGTATTCCTTCACACTTTTAGACATAAGATGCAAAGAAGGGAAAATCTTATAATCAGAGAAAAACATAACTGTCTGGATAAGTTAGGATACAGCTTAACACCAAGAGTTTATGGAAATCAACGTAAGACTTTCATGGCCCCATCTCACATGCCTGTGATGATGAAAAAAGAATATGATGTCATCAACAAAAGAGTTTTCTGGAATTTAACTGGTTCATTGCATCTCGAAAATCAAATTTTAATGTGGAAATTACTGGAATAGGTGTGTCTCGACTTTTTTCACAAAAAATAAGAAAGAATTAAGCAATTCCACTCAGTTCTATATAATCACCAAAGCTTTCCTCGTACTAAAGCTGGTCACATTTGGTGCGATAGTTTTTGAGTTATAAGCTCCACAAATTTGGTCTATAGATTGATGGATGGATGACTGGACAAACAAACAGACAAACGGACACATATACACAATCTGGCAGAGTGATGACATTGGCCCCCTCAGGCTGCCTCTAGCACATGCCACATGGGGCCAAAATTGTAAAGAAAGAAAATTGCAAAATGTCATCACTTTTGGCATATTGTCAATAAAATGAAACATTGTTTTGGGGCGTATGGATACTTACCATAAGATGACATGGACTGTGCATTCTGCCTTTTCTTGAGAAACAAACGATTAGTTTACCACAGCGATAAACAGAAGAATGCAATGAAATAATGTGCCAGGTGACAGCTCTTGTTCTGACATCCAATGCTACGTATCCCCTATATTTCTGAGTTTTCAAAAACATTTTGCATTAGTCCTTAACAGAAACTAGTTATTATCATGGTTAACACCTTATGTGGATATTATGATGAACTGCTTCATTTCACAGGGTACAGCAAGAAATTTCAAAATGTTTGATTTTGGATATTGCCAAGTGATGTTTCATAAAGTGTCAACTCAACAAAGCTCTATAATTTTACTGCTGATTATGTACCAACTCAGAATGGAACACAGAAACTTTGTCTTGTTGATGACGGATCACTCCTCACTATTAAGCATAATCTTGATGATCGTAACATGAGAGTAGAACTGTGCTAACATTGTTATTATGTTGCAAACTTGCTATATTCCTTGTGACCATATCTGTGTATCTTTAATACAACTTCATTATATTTCATCTTCTTCCATGTCTATAAACCATGGCCACCAGGAGCCTTCAAGTATCACAATTTTATCCTCAGTAATTTCAAATTCCATACTATACTGTGTGTATGCCTACTTGTCTTTTAATCTTTTGAAACTTTAAGATTCACAACAAGATACTGGTACAACTCTAGTGTTAGATTTTTTGCATAAAGCCAAGTTGGACCTGTGTGTACGTCAGTGTAGGGTAGCGGTATAAAAGTAAACTGAAACTTGTGGCATAGAAGAACATATTTGGTGAGTATTAGTATCCAGATAGAATCAGAGTCCCTTATACCCTTGTCTGGTTATGGATTCATGACTTACCATTCAGTTGCTCAAACATTCATTTACATGCTCAACAAAAATGGAAAAGCCACTGGTAAGAGTAAACCGGGAAGAATGATGATTTTGGCGTCTGGATTGCTCATCCACTTTCATACTTCTTCATGAAACATCTCTCATTTACATGCCCTTTAATGATGCTATGGTTTCCAAGATGGGTTATTTTGCACTTCTATGCATGAAGCTTTAATAATTTCAAATTTTGTACATATACCGTAGTGTGGGAAACCATTCTTCACTGTTTGTGAACAAAATATCACGTAAAGATAATCAATCACTAGATATTTCAGTGGAAGGAATCTCTAAGGAGTTGGGGTAGTACTGTGACTCAAACATCCATAGAGACCTTCAGTCTTAAAGCGCAGTGGTCGTCGCGCTGCGCGTGCGTGATTTTTTTGTTGATAAACATAAATTTTTGTAAACATAAGTCTTCTCAACTTCAATAGGAGTGAGATGGGAGCTGAGTCCCCCACTTTGTTAAGGCCTTTGTAAGACTCAACATCATGCAATAGTAAAATATTAAGATCGGAAATGAACTTCAGTGGTGTATTTCTATCTATATAACTCGTGTAGAGCTACGAACATTGGGACACTACACTCAGCACATTATGTCGCTGAGTTTACTGCACGCAGACACAGTGAACAAAAAGCTTTGATCGCGCGCGATCACGCTGGTTGTACACAATGCTATGTACAGTACAGTGAAAATACACAACTAAAATGATCAACATTGCCTATGTAGACCAGCAACAAGCACAATGCCTAACACAAAAATTACACTCAAGACCATGATCGGCACGCCAGAGCAGGACACGGGAGATGTTGTTGGGAGACGGTCAGCGCGTTGACGTACATGGATATAGAGAATCCGGTCCCACAACGTACCGGCCCGCGGCCGCTACGACTTGGCCCACAAGCAACTGTTGATCACCATGTCTTACTTCTTCTAGTATTACGTGGTAAGAAATAGTAAAATGACAGGAAACAATAAACAAAACGAGCGGGTTTTCGCGGCATTTGGCAGGAAAATTGCACGGCTACACCGTGCAT
>LD348718.1:85113-97105 GCA_001465055.1 Ptychodera flava | reverse complement strand
TAAATACATGCGATACAAAGTAACCAATTTGCGACAGGCTGGAGTTAAATCTGCGCAGAAACGTTCTAAAGCGTTTGCGCGTCCGAATTCGTCGCCCTTTACCTTAATTCACACTCTTTATCTGTTATTACCTAGCCTTTGCAATCCAACAACACAATTGCAAGAATTTAAGATCGATCAAAAGGGTATTTCTGTTGGAAATAGTGTAAATGCTCAATTCAGACCATTCACAAACATTATTTCATACCTCTAGAAGAATACTGGTTGAGGAAATCTAGTGCCCAGTTTTGGAATTTTCAGTTAGATGGATCTCATTCTTGCAACATCATTGTGAGAACAGAATATCCTCTATATGTGAGAATATAGAGGATATCGCTGCATTGTATATTGACAGGTATGTTTGATGAAACCTTTAAATGATGAGAAGTCGTACATAGTTTTACCATTTTCACCCAATCACAGTTAAGCTTCTAATTTCATTGGCTGTCAAATCATATCTTCAGAATTATATTATGGTTTACTTGTTTAAACATAATACCTAGATTGTGTGTGGTGTATATAATCACTATAGGTGCTTCAGCCAAGTTCTTAAAGATTTTTGGGTATCCTACAGTTGTTGAGTTTGCAGTGTTCTCCCCAGGCCGTTTAACAGGATCGGCCCTGATCCTTTATTTTTTTCGCCGGATCCTTTATTTTTCATGCCGATCCTGTTTCATGTCCGCCGATACTCTTTAAATGTGACTGAAGACCCAGCTGAAGACCTATTGTTTCTCGGCGGCGATTTTGTCACTTTTATTTAACGAACTTATCAAGTGTGAAACGGTTCTAATGTGGTGACAACACGACGTGCCAGATGATTAAAAGGTTTATTCCATCGCCCAAATGTGTGAAATGGTTAGACTGTTCTCCTTTCATGTCAATGCTTTAGGTGTTTCACGCACAATGAGGCAGGGTTATCGGGTGCAAAGCACCCAGTGTTGCACTTGTCTGTGCCGAGGAGAATAAATGGGCCAGCTGTAGTGCAAATGAACATCGGCTAAGACGGAAGAAACTTAAATTCAAAAAGCATGAACTGTATTAAGCTGCCGATTGTACAGACAACGGCCATTTTATACAACGGACACGGAGTACACTCAACGAAAGGCTCGGTGTTGGATCTTTGTCAGCGGGCACTCAGTCAAAGCATCTATACTAAAGGCAACTGGTTGAACTGCAGTTGCCACTGATGTCTTGTACTGGTAAGGATCCGAAGGTCAGGAAAAATGATTTCGATCAGAAAAGGCTGAAATCGTACGATTGGTTGAGACAAACAAAAGATGCAAAAATGTATGGTACTGCCGCGTGTTCAGATCGTTGCGTGTCCGAGTTTGCCATTTCGAGATCTGTGTACGTCAACATGACGTTGAAGCCATGTGTGTCACCTCGTGTCACGCATTCGTAACTTGCATGGATATTCGTTCGATTGACTTTGAGAAACAGTTTCACTTGATCCAGTTTCACAACCCATGACCCGTTTTACAATATTCAAGGCACATGAAATGACATAAAAAGGAACTGCATGAGCTAAAATAATCATTTGTATGATCATCTGAATACAGCAGCTATGTACGTACAGATAGGGTATACCATATAGGTTCAAAGGTCGCCTGTGATCTAGTGTGCTTCAGACAAATATGCATGGTGGCAGACGCCGGCCGCGCAGTTGTCGAAGTTTTGTACGTTTGTCGAAGTAGAAGTCAATACAATTTCAAATCTTGTTCTTGGAAATACCTGGTATCATTTTTTCGGGCTTCTTTTATTATGAATTGAGTTTTAAAGTCAACATATTTCTCTGCAGGCATGCTCTGCTGACTGCGAATTGTAAAGTGCAATATTCAGTCCGGTATGAACTTGTCCGTGTAACTGTTTTGCCATGGATGTTTAAAAAAGACGTCCATGGGTTTAGAAATCTGGCTACAGACAAACATGTAGTAACAGAGAATCTCATGAAAACATCTGAATTTGAATGTTAATCCAGAGAGAACTGGAAGACTGGATTGAATGACAAGATGGATGGAATATATGAAGTGCTTTAAAGTGAGGTTTAAATAACAATGCATAACAGATTTTACTTTATCCTTTTATGGTGGGATACTTTCTGATGCTATGTAGTGATGTGTGTATTGCATAATTGACATATAATTTACATAAATTATTGTTATGCAAATTAGTCGATCCTGTTTGAGAAATTTCTGGGGAGAACACTGGTTTGTATCAGATTTGACCGAGGAAATAGCCTTTGAGTCTGTTGTCTTAAGTAGACTTTTCACCTGCAGTTAGTCTGAAACTTTGAATTGGAAAAGCTGTTTATCAAGCAGGAGGATCACCATGCTTGTATGGACCAAGGACCAACAATTGAATAAAGCACTGCCATCATGGAGTATGTAGAATGAGAACTACCATGATTCATATGGAGCAATTACATTGTCCTTCATTTAAATTACATATATTTGTGTACCTGTAAGTTTTGTATCATCGACGATCAATGGACATACATTACAATATCGTCTGAAAAACACTCACCCTGCACTCTTGCCTGACTTTGCCTTGGGCACAGCAGCAGGTTGTGGCTGAGGTGCGGGTTCTCTTCTTGTATCTTGTGGTAGTGTGTCTGGTGTATCATCCATATCTCCAGTTTCATTATCGAAGAACGAAGCTATTGCCACCTATTTCATGAAAATATAATTAAATAAAATGTAATTTTTTAACTGATGCCCTTTCAATATATATATATATATATATATATATATATATATATATATATATATATATATATATATATATATAGATATAGATATATATATAGATATATATAATCACACACACACAAATTTCTTCAAGTGAAAAGTAATAGTGTTTATACCAAAATTTCATGCATCTTGCAATCGTCTAAATAGTTTTGCTGAACGTTCTGATGATAGCATGAAAAGAAACTGAGCAAACTTTTCGATGTCGTCTTTCAATATATAGCAACAAGAACTGTGCATGTCTTGCCTATGACGGGTATGCCAAATACGTTGTACAGTATTTGGGTACTGACTACTGTGATGTATTGTCATGTCATCACCTTCGAGAGACCAGGCAGTGTCATTCATCACGATCATACTTCATAGACCTGTCAAATTTGTATAGCTCAGATCGTACTCGTACGGAACGCCTAACCTGAAGTTGCCAGCCTGAGGATTCGAGGTAAAACTGTGCTCTGGCCTCGTCACATGCATGCCCAGTGATGCTCAGAAACTCCTCGATCATTTGATTGTGATCCGCCATTTTGACTTCCTTGTTTGTGTGTTTTCCTTTCTTACCTCAAAAAAATAAAAAAAAACTATACAAAAAATGTCGCCATCGCGATGCATACAGATTTACATAACGCTGCTTCGGGTCAGTGTTTCAATTAATCCGTAGATTATTCATGGCTTTACATAACTATAATACTTGTAAAAGACCTGGAAAGTAGAGCTAAAATAGAGAGTGGGAAAAGAAGTTGATGTGCGCCCTCATCGACCATTTCGTATCGACGAAGTATGCATGACAGCATGACAGGGCAGGGATATGCACACATACACATATCTATCTATCTATCTATCTATCTATATATGTTCTCCTTGGTTTTTGTACTTTTTTCTTTGATATTTTGTCTGAGGCCCTGGTTAGAAAAACTGGAAATCAGGACACTTGCTTCATTCATAATATGACTATTTTCCACGTCATGTTCACTCTTTGCATTAAATTTTCATACCAGTTGTGTGCTTCTCAGAAGGTAAATAGTAAAAAGGAAAATCAGGAGTCTTTTGTGGTTCGCACAATAATGGTTTGCATACTAATATAAAGGGCTATGGCAACAAAATGTTTAGAAATACTCACTTTTTAAAGTTTTGAGGTTCTTGCTGCTATTAATGAATTGAATGATAGAGAAATTTGTAAGGTGAAATTGATTCTTTTCATTACATAACCAATCGTTTTGATTGAGGAACCACAGTCTGGAGGGACTTTGGTGAAACCTACATCACCTCTTCTCAGCATGTTCATTTGTCATGGTGCAGGCCTAGAGCACATGCCATTCTTGAACCTGGAAAGTTTGGAGCACATTCACTAGAATGAAAATACATGTTGATCAAACTTCTTCCACTTCAATTACAACATACTCATTGGTCAAATGTAGGCGCTCCAAAAATGTGTTCAATATTCACAATTTAGAGTTCTCGCTTAACTACTTGCAATTACAAAAACATGAAAGGTGTAACAGAGAAAATATAATTGTGCACAAAATCACAACTATGCCTCAGTCTTTCTGGCAATAGTTCTTCACTTTGTTTTAGATGGTTAACATGTTTATCATAACATTTTCAGTGATCTTTGCATAGAGAGCACCCGCAAACACACTCTGATCATAGATGTACAAAATTTTGTCCATCCATGCTCTGATGTAAGGCAAAAAATCACATGCGACTAGAAAAAAGTTGGGCCAATGTTCAGGTTTTCAGATGTATTGTGAATGTGTCAACTAAATCATGTAAACTAGTCTTGCTTCAGTACTTCAATTTTTTCTTGTCAGTCAAGGAGTTTAACGACAATTATATAAATCATTAAATGAACAAACCACAAGTTTTGAAAACAACATGACATTTAATTTAGACAACTTGTAACATTTCACTACCAACAAGCAATTATAATATTACAATGAATATGATTAAAATTTACTGCAGCGCGAGTTTTTTTATACGATGGGTAGCATCACTTGAAAAATTGAAACAGAGAAAATAATTTTTTATACTACGAAGGATGAAAATTTACTGCTGTTACATTTCATTTACCAAAAGTCAGCCCTTCTCTCCTAATTCTAAAGGATGAAAAATGTACATGTGAAAATTTTGGTTCATCTATTGAAAGAGCACTTTTTGTTTTTTCACTAGAGTTCAGATTGAAGAATAGAACTACTGCAATATTATTTGAGGAATAATGATTTCATGTGTACAGAATACTGAGTAATCAACGTCATGACATAAGAGGAAATAAAAGTCGATGTGATATTAAATATGTACAGTGGAAAAGAAATGGTCAAAATCTTTCATACTTGTCTACCTTTGTCACATCAACATCATAGTTACTATTTACTAATGCGTTAACCCTATTTACAAAAGCATCTTAGAAAGTCTTGCAGAAGAAATTTCAAAGTTGAACATGGTTGAGCAAGTATTGTCTGCTGCTCGATCTTTTCCATTAAAATTGCAAATCCTGACAATACATGGCTAAAAGGTGTACAAAAGATGTGGCAGTGATGTCATTGTGAAATATTGTGCACAGTACACAAAAGGAAACTGCTGCAAGTGACTTCTTGCTAGTAAATTCAATGTTTTGGCAAAAGAGAGAAATACATGTATCAATTCTATAGCAGTACAAGAGGAAACTGTCTATCATTCTATGCTAACAAACTAAACTGAATACTGTGCAATTAAAAGTGATTTGCACATGATAGGAATTAATCAAACATTTTTACCAACAAGCATGTGTCCTTCATGCAAATGTTTATGAAACTCCTACAAATCTGTTTTGTTAAAGGTTTATAAATAACTCAGAATACTTCATTCAGTAATCATTTCAAGTCTGAAATGAAAATTCTCTGCAGAAGTCATTAATACGTACCATATGCATCCTGAAAAACTTGATGCAAATCTTGGGTATACGTCGTATTTCCCTAATGATAATTATTAAACAAAATGAATGGTGCTAGGTGATCTAACTTATTGAAATTAAACCCAAAAATCTGTTTGAGAAATTGATACTGTACAAAGCCTGTCATAAAGCAAGCTTTCATTTCATCGTTTTTTTCACATGTTCTGCCATATTGCTCTGACAGATTGATCAGTTTCCTGTTGAGTTATGACATGTTGTACTATCTGAGCAGGTATCGGGGTTGGTTGCTGTTGCCCTTGCACTTGTTGCACCACAGTGTGGGTGGGAAAAGTGGCTGTTGTCTGGTATGTCTGCGGGGGTTCTTCATAGGATATCGTGACCTGCGTTGGTACAGTTGTCACAACTTTTCCTCTTCTGGCATTTGACTGAAGGATGCTACCGGTACCATCGGCCTGTTTCAAGTGAGTCTGCTTGTGGACATTGAGGGCACTGCGACGCTTGGCTGCATAGCTACACATATCACACTTAAATGGCCGTTCACCTGTGTGTCGACGCATGTGGATTGTCAGACCTTTCTTGTCAACACAGGCAAAAGAACACAGCTGGCATTTAAAAGGTCGAATGTTTGAATGCTTGGCCATCACATGCTTTTTGAGGGTGCTGCCATCAGCACTAGCATAGTCACACTGGTTGCATTTGTATGGCTTCTCACCAGTGTGTTTTCGCATGTGGACTAAGAAATTGTCTTTCTTTTTTGTGCTGTATCCACAGTGCTCACAGATGATTGGATTGACAGCGTTTTTATGCATTGGTGTTTTGTAGTGGGCCTCCAACTTTTCTTTGCTCACATAAGTTCGGTTGCAAAGCTGACAGCGGAAATCTGAACCATGTTTTCCAACATGTATCTTCAAACGGGATTCAAACTTTGTGACATAGTCACACTGATCACATTGAAGAAGTTCTTTTACATCGGCGTGCTTCCTCCTGACATGGTGTTTGACACTGGCTCGAGTTGAAAGCTTCTCACCACAGATCTCGCACAGGAATTTTTTGGATCTGTTATGTTTCTTCTGGGTGTGTTTTTCAAGTTCCTCTGGGGTTTTGTATCGCATTTTGCATTTCTCGCATTGGAACTTTCGTTGCCCAATATATTCTTTCTTCTGAAACGGCGATACAATTCCAAGTGATTCTCGCGTTGGAATAATGGCATCACTCTTTCTGCTTCGCTTGAAATGCTTATCACTCAGAATCTGTGCTTCGCCTGCTGAGGTCTGCACTTGACCTTGTATTTGACCATCGTGTGTCAGGATGGTGATCGTTGTCGTTGATTCAGAGGACGACGTTTTCAGTGCTTGGGTGTCAACAGTCTGAAGTTGTTCAACCTGATTTTCTTCGTGTTGTTCATGCACTTGAACTTGCTGTGGCTCCTGCGCAGGTGTGACAGTAGCCGCCGGATCCTGGCCTTGAATCGCGGCCTGTTGCTGCGCTTCGGATCCGTCTGGTTGAGCCATCGTGTTCTCCGCACTGCGGGCCGCATCCGCAGCACACTCAGCTCCAAGCCCCATCAACACTTCAAGAGCATTTGACAAGGAAACCGCGTCATTCTGTTGCGTGGTCAAATCTCCTAAGTTGACAGGAGCCTGCTGCTGAGATTCCGCGTTGTCTTGCGTTTCTCTCTGAATCGATTGGGCCACGGCAGTACCAGCGTGGTTGTTGTAGTTAGGGAAATGGGTTTCCTTCATGTGTTCAGCTATATTAACCTTCACAGCGCTGTTGTACTTACACAGCTTGCAGCGGTAAACCTCCACGAGGAATACTTCGATATACTCTTTGAACGCTTCATAATCACTTAGCTGCCGTTGATGAACTTCTTGCTGGTGCTGTTGGGTCGTCTGCACTGCCGCATTGGCTGGGATAGTGACTTCAACGTAAGCTGGTGCAGCCATCTTCTTTTTTCAATTTTCCCAGGTCAAATTTGTACCCCTAGTTTGGTCTAAAAATTCTCACGTAAATTGTGTCAATAACAGGGCAATTTTGGTACCAGAATGTTCACAGATTTCTCCGGAAACGTGATAACTAGAAGCTGAAGGTTCTAAAAGAAATATTGCTGTGATATTTTCGTGAAATTTAGCTCAGCTCACCACAAAGGCTTAGGGGGACCAACGCCATGACGGTGACGCGCCAAAAAGAAATGCATTGTGGGAAGCTGTCCAATTCATATGCAAATGTGAAATCAATACGATAGACCGTACATGTCTAATATTTTATGGAATATTCATGGAAGACA
The DNA here is from genome assembly GCA_001465055.1 of Ptychodera flava. Classification (NCBI taxonomy): domain Eukaryota; kingdom Metazoa; phylum Hemichordata; class Enteropneusta; family Ptychoderidae; genus Ptychodera; species Ptychodera flava. The sequence goes on along the minus strand of LD348718.1, from coordinate 89,145 downwards.
ATTACAGTACACTGTCGTCAGAATTCAAAAGAGCTCCATGCTTGAAGTATTTAGATCAAGCGCTAATGTTAATTAGTGTCAGAATGCCGCAGATAGTAATTTATTGAGGTAGTAATTGTAAGAACTTTGCGGATCAAGAATAAATTAGATAAATAAATAGGCCTGGAAAAATTCTTTGCTGACACGTTTATATATACGTGACTATTGACAATTTTAGTTCCTATGACCATGATGAGTCTCGAAGAATTCTCTTTGCGCGATCTTGTACAATCCAGTTCCCTAGCGATGGTAGTGAAATACAAGAAGTTGGAGAAAGGGAACGGGGTGAGGAGATGGGAGATGTTGATATTCGAACTGCCTTCACGTATACATTGCAGACATCGACAGAAAGTCGATCGCATTTAACCCTTTTAGTGCAGAAGTCGCTTTTTGTCACCTTTATGGAATGTAGCCGCGATAATTTTCATTCAGATTAGTCAAAATTTTGATCAAAAACATAGCCAATGAAAAGTAATGTCCATTTGATCCAAAATTGTTAAAAAAATACAAAAAAAAAAATCATGAACTTTAGTAAAATTTTTCACTAAAATTTTGGTTTGAAAATTTGCAGCACTCTTACTAACTCGGTTATTTACTTTTATCTTTTGATACTCAACTTCGGTAAAATTCATTTCATTTGAAAACGAGTGAAACACAAACAACTGAAATACTTAGCATGTAAAGAGACAAATGATTCATTTATATTCTTTTTAATTTGACCAGAAACATATAGTACAGTAAGGAAAACTCGAATCTTTATAGGTTCAACGACACACTTAGTTCCAGAAGTAATAAAAAACGCACTCATATATTGCGTGTGTCAAATATAAACTCTTCAAGAGTTTGAATAGATACATCTTATTTTTTTCCAAGAGTGATTTAAACGAGGATGAAAACTGTATAAATCAAATGACAATCGCGAGCGTCTATCTCTTTCGATAACGTTATCTAGTTGAATATGATAAAAGTCTACTCGACAGATCAGACGAACAGCAGTTACATGTAACGTCCTGTGAGAACATGGTTTAAGCATGTGGAAAAGATCGTTTTAACTTTCTTCGAAGCTGGCATTTTGACGGAAACTGGACATATATCGAATACTTCTACGGGGATAAGGGGTTGAGTTTTAACCCCCTAAGAGGCGCAAATCAGGGAAAGATAGCCTCCCTCAGTGACCCAAGAAAAAGTACATCACTCGAAGAAAGTTTCAAGTCCGTGTATAAACGACATTGACATATGCAAACGGCCATTTCGGTTAAATTACAACAGACCATTTATTTGTGAAATATTTCATAAGATTCTGTGTAGTATGAACCCTCTTTACTGCCCTGTATACGAATTTATTTTATGTTCACGCCCCAAAATGCTCAACTCATTACGCATTCAGTAACGGGGAACAGCACTTAAACTAATATATGTACGCATGCGTTATAAGTAGGTTGGCAACGTTCAAAACATTGCTATGGAGCGTCGAAACTACCCATGGTGAACTGAACGACACGTGAAGTTTGAATTTGTGTAGGGTATCCGTGTTATTGACGATCATAAGGAGGGGTGTCTATATTTTCGCCGGTGGATATTTATAGAAGAGACGATTCTCGCCGATCTTACCGCTTCTATTTGGAATTAGACCCGGGTGGAAACACAAGACCCGTTGGAAGGTGAGAACATACAGGAACAATACACCCATATAGAATACTGGCTATGGGGGCCAAATGTATGAAACCCTTTTGTTACGTGCACATACCTCGAATAGGGACACAGGTGATCTACGCCAGATATCGATCGATCTTCAAACTTATGGCCCGTTTTATCACTGTATTTTCTGAGACAAGGGGTGAGTTGTGATCAGCGAGGTAGCCCAGTTCCATTGAATTCGTGCACAATCAATAGACTACACATGAAACTTGAAAGTGGATACTGCTTGATAGAGTGAACGAAAGCACTTTAAGGGGCCAGCCCGTCAGTGTGCCATTAAAAGCTGAGATTCGTCAACAAAATGCAACAGTTATTGAGCTTAAAATGAAGTGAAGTTCCCCGCTTACAGTATTTATTTTCATCGATAAATGCATGTCACATGTCAGCATTCTATGATAAGTGTTTTACATTTTAAAACGAAAGTGATACAGTACAGTAGTAGCACTGTTTATCTATTGTGTAACGATACAGTTTTATTGGATATCAAGCATTTTACGGCGCCTGTCGACTTAAGTCGATATATGAAACACCCTCTTCTCTACCCTTATAATGAGAAACTTGACCAATATTTGAAAAAAAATTACATGAAAATTTTAACAGTACTGTTACTGAAATGAGTTGAAGTTTTCTTTTGTGTCAACAACAGCACATATTTGAAAATACAACCTGACTGTTACCATGGTTATTCAGTGATTTAATCCATGCTGAAAATACCAGATTGTATAAAAATATGTTGTCTTGGGATGTGTATACACATATGAATATACAATAGTTAAAGTATAAATAGGGTTTAAAATTATTTTCAGTGGTCTGTATAATGGAACAGTTCTATAGTTCTAATATTGGTCCAGATGACTGTCTCGTAATAATTATGTGATCTAATAAAAGATCGCCACAGTGCAGTGTTTGTGTTCATCACTTAAATTGATATCAAGTGATATATACTCCCAACACAGCATATCGGTTCATTGCTAATTTTTTGTACCTGATTACCAAAATAATCATTGGCATATATTCATATTCATGCTACATCAACTGCCTTCTTGTCAATTTGTAGTAAAGTTAGATGCAACTTCCTCATTGTGCCCAGCTGTCTCATTGAATTTGACAATCCTTTAGGAAGAAGTGTTGTGAACAAGGGGCAGTGACAAAAAAATTAAAAACAGAAAAAAATTTATGATATAAAACAGAAATGTAACACAAACACAAGTACAATTTCTTCAAATTGTTGAACCAGTTTTGATAAAAAAAGCGAGAATCAGATAACAAGGTAAGATAAAAAGTAGACGCGTAACCTTAATTACTGCTGGTTGTTAGGCAGAGAACCATTTATTGCAGCAATTAACAATATCTATCAGGTGACCATGATTTGCATGCCTTTCCAATTAGCCGGTATAGATTTTAAAGATACGGGCATATAACAAAATTTATGATAGAAAAAGATGTTAAACACATTACCTTATTATACCGTAATATGGATGTGCTTGAGAGATGAAGCAGATACTTATGTACAAGCCTATTAAACATTAATTGTTGTAAAGGTATACAGTGGATTCATATGAGGATGTACGGGTCAGATAGAGGAAAATGTAACAACACTCATCTGAAATCCCATTAGGCAATTAATCCAGAGAATAAATTTAACAATTAGGTCTGAGTGAGACAATGGAATTAGAGAATTCAGTAATCTCAGGATAAATTGCTCATCACGAATGTCAGCCAAAGGATTGATTCAGAGATCTGAACTGCAGTGAAGTTTGACTTCAAAGAAAGACAGCGGTAATGAGACGTGTAAATGAAGACTGTCATTTAACTGTCTGAATCCTTACATTAGAATAGAAGCTTTACCTGTACCATGAACTGCCTTGGAATTTGATAGTTACCGCTCAGGGAAAATGTAGGTATCAGTCTGGCTGAGGATTGAAGCAGACTGTCTCAAGCTGTTTTGCCTACCCATACCTTAGAATGATAAGCTCCCATTCCATGGCATTGACATTTGTTCATCTGTATGTACATATACATCGTCCATCTGTACTCACCTCCCTTGCAAAAAGCTAGTATCATCTCAGAGCTTTTGTATCATCAGTGATAATGTGAGTGTGATAAAATTAAAGTATATTAAAAACTATGCATATTATATATGTAACTGCAAAAATATCAAAATTTTCAACAGTAAAACAACTAAAGAACTGCTGATATCAGTCACAGTGTGTTTTTCTGTTTGGTTTAGTAAATAGTGGTGCTTAGCTGTAATGTCTGCCCATATAGAAACGTACCACAGCCCTGGATTGTACT
>LD348718.1:46107-61648 GCA_001465055.1 Ptychodera flava | reverse complement strand
TACAGGCAGTTCACTGTAATTGTATTTTGGGTGAATGATGGTGAATTTGACATTGATCATGTACAGTACATGTACCAAATCATCTTAACTCTGTGTTCCAATCAGCTGTTCTGATAACAGACTTAGCAGAATTGCCTCATAGCAACTGTTTAAAGGCTGTGACAATCAAGTACTGTGTTTATGTCCAATGTGTAAGTGTTAGATAGGAGAACAACCTAGAATTTAATCTGTATTGTAAAGTTGTACAAGGCTCAATGCACCGATGTACCACTCAACTGATGTGTACCAATGCTCTGTAGGTGTAAAGGAAAGGGCACATGCAAAAATACAATAGCTTCATGATGCAATCATTGTTTAACCTGAATGCCCACTGTGTGGCACACAGTCCATGTAGCCGACAATGAGATGCAAATGATATGCGGTTAAGGTCTCCTCGACTAACTTTCAGCTGCTTGCTCACTTTCTACTATTTTTATAGTATTTTATACAAAGGCACAGACTTATTCTACCTGCAACTTAAAACTGATAGTGATTTTGTAGCTCATTCTTTACGATTTTCCATAGTTTTTGGTAGCCGGTAACAGACACTTCGTGTTCGTGTCGGCTACATGGACGATCTGCCCACTGTGTTGGTGCAGGGGGGGGGGGGAGAGCGAGCAAGCAAAGAGGGGTAATATTTGGACAAGGCAGTACATTAGTATTGTTTAATTATTCCGATAGAATGAAGCATACGATATTTCAATTTCTACCAGCATACCGGTATGATATATGTAGTTAACTGTTTCAGATACATTTATGAGCAAATAAATGCATAGAATCAACTACAGCAAAACTTAAATCCAACTTTGAAGTACTGTAGAAAGAAAGTTGGCTTCATTGTTTCACTAGCTTTCCTGTATGTTACTAGTTTGCGAAGAGAGTTAAATGATGCGGCTCAAAGTAACAACCTTAAATCTTGCAAGGAATGATCAACTACAGTGTACTTCACAATCTGCCTATCAAGCACGCTATCTCTATTGTATTCTTGTATTCTGATGTCTTTCCCCACTTTGGTCATAGTCCAGAGTTTGCTTCTTATTGAAATGTGACCTACAGTTCCATCAAGAGCAGTTATATAATCTCTGTAAATTGTAATCTTTGATTGTATCATAGAGCGTCACTGGTAGTTACCCCAGAAGTCCCAGGGGTAAGCTTTCAGGTCAGGTGACCTACAGGATAGAGGTGAAAACTGGAGATAAAAAGAATGCCTCCACAGAGGCTAATGTAAGTACATATTTTACATTTCTCTGTTCAAACAAAAATTTATCTGTGTAAAATATTTATCAATTTAAATAAGTTTATCTTTTTATCATAAATATCTTATTCCTTTCATATTCAAGTATAATATTTTTCATCAATTCCTGACAGGTTTCAATCTGGATCAAAGGCACCAAGGGTAAAATGCCCAAGAAGAATCTCTCCAAGGCATCCGCTGCCAAGAAACAAGGCAAGGTCAATTCCGGTGTTCCGTTCAAATTTCCAAGAAACAAGAAGAAAATTTTCAAAATAAAGAGCAAAGACCTTGGAGACCTAACATCACTTCACATAGAGGTGAGTTTTAGATATTTACTTTGTCATTCTGTGTAGCAGGTACTGTCTGGCCGTCTAGTTATTCGTGGAATTACATTCTCAACTAGCAGACAGATTCTCTGGAGATACCGTACATGTACTTTAGCAGGTAACTGCTAGCTCCCAAGGCCATATTGGTTAAACATATTCTGAGTCCACAAGAATCATTTGCTAAAGTACATGAACCCCAGGGATGACAGCACTGTCATGGAGAGAAGCCATCATTTATTTTGTATCCGCGTTACAGTAGTCTTCAGATATAACATTTTCCAGAAAGTAAGAATAAATTACAAATCATCAAAAATATAGCAAAATTGATAATAAATTTCATGATTTTTTTTACAATATGTCAACAATGTTTTGATGTATGGCATTTTGTCTATGGTGCTACAGTGTCTGATACTGCCATGAATAGTAGGCTAATACCAGGTTCTAACATTTCACTATGAAGTACATGTATGATGCATTATGATAATTTGTCCAGGAAAAAAAATTTTTAGAAAACAACAAAAAGCATTCAGGATTACTGACATAAAGGAGAAATCAAATTAAGTTTAATGTTATAGTGTTCTAAAGTGTTCCTTTATTCTTGTCAGTGTTGTATAATATATCAGCAGATACATTTTACAATTTTCTGTGTCCCTTTCCAGCATGATGGCTTGGAGAAACGACACAGCTGGTTCCTTGAGGAAGTTGTTGTGACCAACGTCAATACTGGAAAGTCTTGGATATTCCCTTGCAATCAGTGGCTTTCTCTCTTTGAAAGCGATTGTCAACTCAGTCGAGAATTGAGAGCGCTCGATGGCAAAAAGTACGGCAAAACAGGTCAGTACACGCTAGTTTGAATTCATTGCTGACTCTTTTGTGTGCCTTGAACATCTTCATAATAAGTTAACATCAATTTTTATTTGCATAATTTATAAGTCAAATACAATACAAATTTTACAGAGATGCTGAGTTACCTCTTTCAGGTCATCAGAGAAAGTGGATTATGCTACCATAAATTGAACTCAACTTTTTCAGATTTTGTGATGACATGATTGAAATTTTAAATTTCTAGTTTTAATTCCTAAACAGTAGATTATGGAAAGTTTAGTTTTGACATATACTTTGATAACAATAATATATCAGTCATTAAAAGGAGAAAAATTTCATGAAAGATCGTGTGTTCTTTTCTCTGCAGAGTATGAAGTGGTCACGGTAACGGGAGACAAGAAAGGAGCAGGCACTGATGCTAACGTTTATGTCACACTGTTTGGTCAGCGTGCCACAACCAAGAAATTCCACTTGAGGCCAATCAACCAAGACCCCTTTGAAAGGGGACAGAGTGATATATGTAAACTGACCGCAAATAATGTTGGACCAATAAAGAAAATCAGGTACGAACAATTTTGAAAATTCCTGTAAGTCCTAAATTTGTGTTTTGGTGTATATTTTGCGTGATATTACAAAGGTGAATTTTTACTGATTGAAACTACCAAATCCTTTTCTTTGGGGATCTACATGTACAGTGATAGGCATCTTGATGATGAAAATCTAAAATTTTTATTCTAATGTACTCAAGGAAACTTTAAACAACAAGCATTCCTTTTTAAATCAAGAATAAACAATCAGGGGATTCGTGCAAATGTTTTGAATTCAAGAAGTAAATCCCGTCAAATTTTATTTGGAATCCTAACCATTTGCAAATTTTTTTGGAAAATGTTGATCAGTATTCACAATTCTCATTTCAAAATGAGTCCACACCACAAAGAATTGTCCCTGAAGGCACCAGTACATCATGCTTCAACACAATCCTGTCCTTTCCATTATATACTGGTATATTGGTCCAACCCACCTATGGGAAAGTTTGGTTGTAGTGATAGATTATTGCTAACTTTGCCTTGTATTCATGAAAACTGTTAAATTTAAAATTAAAATTTATTTTATTTCTCCATTAGAATTGAACATGACAATACAGGGTTTGGTCCAGGGTTCCTGGACAGAGTTGTCATAACAGATCTCAAGAGCCCAAAGAAGGGGAAATATTACTTTCCATGCCACCAATGGCTTGCCAAGGATGAAGGGGACGGAATGATTAGCCGGGATCTGATTGGTAGTACTGATCCAAACTTTGTCGGGAAAGGTAATGCAAACATCTTGTTTGTGTTTGTTTTATCACAAGTCATGTTTCATGAACTGGAACATCATTCTTGGAAGAAAGATATTTTTTCATTCAGTTTGATTTTTTTGATACATTTGTTCTGCATTATCCCTAACAATGCAATGTATGCAAACTTCAGCCATTGCCTAATTGTCAGAAATTACCCCAGCTGGTAAATTCAATATTACTGTAGCCATTGCATAGAGATCCTCATCTATTTGTTATATTCATAGAGTTTGTAAGCGTTTCCCAGTACTAATACCAACCAGCTGTATAAATACTCTCTTCCTTTAACATAGATTTTCAAAGAAATCTTCAATATCAATAGAGACACATTGCCTCGATCAGCAAACATGGTGTACTGTAGATTAATTCTTAAGTATAAATTTTAGAATTGTTCAAAAAGTTTACTATGTCAATAGATGCATAAACTCCCATAAAATCACACATAAAGTTCCTGGCATAATGTTGTTGATGTAACTACTGTTACAATTTCAAACTAGCACTTCTACCGTGAGGTTTGGACATTTGTCAATTCACTGGAAGAAAGCTGTCAACTGAGGGCGCCCTCAGATATCAGAGCTTATCCTCAGTGGACAAATCTTCCAAAGTACACAGCAGTATTTAATAGAATAATTATTCATATGGACTCATGGGAAGACTTTTCAGTCAAGAGTGTTCAGTTGAATGGAGGATTTTGAAACTATTTTTTTGCACTGTTTATTTCCATTTAACCTTTAAAAATATAATATGATAATGACCATAGAAACTAAATCAATTGATAAACATAATATACTAGTCTCCAGTAAGATAAATTTAAACCCTTGTTTTGGTTTGGCATAACCATGTCACATTTTCCCCCTCTTGTTTAATCCCTCTTTTTTGATGTCATGATTCATAACTTTACTTTTTTAATGTGCATCACTCACCTGCTTTGCTTTCTATTTCACCCATTGCCACTTTTCCGACGCTGTGATATCATTGCTGTCTCTCATGAACCCAGGAGGTATGTCATACATAAAGAAAGACTACACCATGTAGCTTTTTCCATTTGCATATACTGTCAGAATATTGTTGTGTGTGTGCATGTCAATGTTTGGGAAATATCGGTGTAACTTATGTATGTATGTATGATATGAATATTGTAACCATATTGTGAAATGTTTTTGTGTTTGATATTATATGTTAAATGTTCCAAAAACCAGAAATGGTGATATGATGGAGTTCATGATCACCGAGAGAGTAAACTGTCAACGTGTCTGATCCATTATCAGCATCTGACGCAACTTCAAGATCACTTTGATTACATGAGATAGTTGTCGTTGCTTGCAATGATGGATGTACACAAGTAGCTGTTATTGGTATTGCTTGTGACCAGTAATTGTTGAAAGACAGAAACATGTCGTTAATACCTTGATTTGGTAAAATAAGTCTACTAGTGTTACACATTTAGCAAATCTCAACAGCTGTTTTTAATCAGATTATATAAGTTTGACCTGAATGCAGACTTAAAATTTCTAAATCTTATATAATACGATTACAAAAATGTTCGCTGTTGAGTTGCTTCTTGGTATATTCTGTACACATATGAGAAACTCCCATGTTATAAAACTCTAAATTTTTCCAATAAAGATGTGTGAATGTTACCCTTCATATCAGTCTTAATGTTGTATTTACAATAACATCCTTGTTTTTTACAGCCAACAAATACATAGTACGTGTGTACACTGGTGACAAACGTAACGCTGGCACTGATGCAAACGTTTTCATCACAATATTTGGTGAACTTGGTGATTCTGGTGAAAGAAAACTGGACAACAAACAGAACAACTTTGAAAGAGGACAGTGAGTACAAATCCTTACAGAAAAAATATATGTCACATAAAACATTCAGGAGATGTTTTTATTGGAGAAGTATGGGGTAGAATATTATCCTCACAATGTCAGACTGTTGTTGAAGGTATCATGAATTATTATAAATTGCCTTTGTAGCTATGGTTCTTCCTTCTAAGTTGCTTCATTGCCATTAATTTTGGATGGTAAAATTACATGTATATGTACAAAGTGACAAGGATTTGTCAGATAAATACAATTCTAGGTTTACTGTTTATTTGTCAAGAACTTGATAATTAATTGAGCCTCTGTCAAAATTAAGTAAACCACTGCTTAACATTATGAAAAATGATCACTCCAGTGCACAGAGTTAAATCATGAAAGTTTAATTGTCGTTGTAAGTCTTGTAATATGTTTTATAGATGTTATCAGAGCAGTCGAGAAACTTTGTTTTATTTGTGCTGTGTTGTAAAAAATCATACTTTTCCATTGATTTTGTAATTCAGGGAAGACAAATTTACACTGGAGAGTCCATCATTAGGTCCATTGACCAAAATACGCATTGGACATGACAACTCTGGAATTGGACCAGGCTGGTTCTTGGATAAGGTATGTTATGAAATTTGTAATATCACAGAGACAGAGAAAATGAATGTTTTTTTTTATTTAGCAAGATGTTACTCTCAAGTTTCGGACCTTCATAAAATGTTTTATATAATGGAGAGGGATTGGATTCAATTTAATTGTGAAATATGTAAGTTTATATAAACAATCTTTAATGTTATCTCCTACTAACAGGTGATAATTGATGATACGGAAATACACAGATGTTATGAATTTACCTGTGGTAGGTGGTTTGACAAGAAAGAAGGAGATGGAAAAATCCAAAGAGATATTTTAATTGGTGGGAAAATTGGTGATGCTCCTGCAGGTATGGTATCGTTTATATAATTTACATATAATTTGCATATAATTTGCATGTTTTAATGATTATTAAGAGTTAAAAGTACTTTAATAATTGCTAAACCATCTTAGATTATTCAAAATAATAACTATATTAGATTCACAACATGGACATTTTTCAAAGTAGAAAATTGATAAAATTTTCCTCTTTGACATTTTTGTGCCTTTGCTTCCATAAAGGTATTCCCTATGAAATCAGAGTAACGACTAGTGATAGGAGACATGCTGGCACTAGTGCCAAGGTTTACATTGTCATGCACGGTGGCCATGGTGATAAACAGGAAAACAGTGGAAAGATCTGGTTACACGGAGGGAATTTTGAGAGAGGACGCACAGACATCATCAATATAGAGTGCGCTTCGTTGTTGAGTCCACTTTCCAGATTGGTGGTTGGACATGATAACTCTGGGCCTGGAAGTGGTTGGCATCTTGAAAAGGTGAGTCTCTAGTTTCAGGAAAGCAACTTTCAAATTTCAGTGAAAACTGGAAAATGTACAGAAATATCTTTTTTAAAGCAGAAATATGTGAAGTTTTTGAATATGTTATGATGTATCATATCTTGCTAACTAAGATTCCTCAGAGGGAGAGTGGTGACACTTTGCAAACCATTTCCAATTACAGATCGAGGTGTACTGCCCATCAACTGGTATCACTCAGGTGTTCATATGTAACAAATGGCTAGCTGATGATGAAGGTGATGGATGTATTGAAAGAACTCTCAAGGAAAATGAATCCATGAGAGTGGTCAAGAAATCAAGTAAGGGGATATATGTCAATCAGATTTACATCCATGAGTATTTGGTTACAGTTTTCTTCAACTTTAAAACCAACTTAAAGTCTAGTACATGTGTCATGAATATTTTTGTGGGCTAAATTAAAAAATTACCTGTACAAAGTGGCTGCTCAAGGTTTTGCAAATTGATTCAACCAACCAAGAAACTGTGTACATTTTTGGATCTTTTACTGCATGTAACTTCAGAGCTTCTGCAGATCCAAATTATGCTGATTTTCAGAACAACTTTACAAACTTCTTTCAGGGGAGGGGAAGATGACTCTTTGTCTTACCCTCAGCATACTGATTACGTTTCCCACCAAGTCAGCAGTTAGCAACACAGCATCCATTCATACGGTTGATTAAATTATTGATTTTGTAAAAAATCCCTGAAACGTATATTATATCGTCTACTGCAGAGAACATCTGGTATGTGTCTGTCTTCACTGGTGAGAAGACGGCTGCAGGAACTGATGCAAAAGTCTCCATCTGTTTGTATGGCTCTAAGGGCAAATCTGACGACATCGTTCTCAATAATGCTAGCGATAACTTTGAGAACGGAAAACAGGATGATTTCAAAGTAGAAATCCCTGATGTTGGTAAACCTTACAAGCTTCGCATTGGACATGATGATGCTGGTGTTCTCTCAGGATGGTATCTGAGAAAGGTATGTTTCATCAAGTTCTGTTCATTGTCAGGCATGAGGCCGTCAGCATTTTCCTTGCCTTCAATTTGAAAATGTAACTCACAGTACACCCTATGTGGTACTGTACCATGGCTTAATCTAAGCTTTGGCCCATCAAATTTTAGTTTGTATTCAACATGTATTTGCATGTTAACTTTTTTGTCAACTTTTATATTTTTAAAGAGAGCACATTTACATATTAACAACCACCAGGTGGTAATCTATGTTAGTCTTTGCTTAAAACCAATGACTGTGGACCAGTCCATGCCTAGTAAATGCCAAATAAAAATTATGAGTAGTTTTGCAAGATGGAAGTATTACATCCACACATAGACACAACCTGTTGAATTGTTCTCAAACAGTACCGGTATCTGCCTTCTCTCAACAGATCAGTACTATGTAAGGAATAACTACATTTCAGAGATGACACTTTACAAACTTTTGATCAGTTTAATTCAACAATTGTGGATTTATTGTTTATTTAATTTCTTCTAATAATGCCCATTTTTTGTGTATGTGTCTTTCAGGTTTTGATGGAGAATATGACAACCAAGAAGAAGTATGCCTTTAACTGTGAAAGATGGCTTGCGAGGGATGAAGATGACGGCAGTTGTATAAGAGAACTGCCTGCTGAGGGAGAAACCATCAAGAAACCTCAACCAGGTAATTTCTAGTCTCAATGAATTCTACTGCGTGAAAAGTTCATTTACCATTTCTCTCTATGTGTCAGTGCGTGACCACCCCTATTGCAAAAATGGAATTGCACCAAGACACTGATACCATGTATCCTAGGATAGTACAACTAGCACTGAGAAGTAAAATGCATGCTTTAAAGAATTACATTGTAAAATACACGTCAAAGACCATCCTTATGTTTAGTCACTTTCTCCATCCTTTCTGTGGGTTTGTGAAAATCCAATGGACAGTTCTGATTTAACCTGGTCACCTCTTACACTTACTATTCATAACAAGTGGTTTGGGCCAAACCATTTCATAACAAGTGGTTTGGGCCAAACCATCGTAGTGAGAGATCAAGTTAAATATAAGAGTACAAAATAGTTCAACCCTTTCAATTTTGGTTCAACCTTGTAAGTGTGTATTGAATTGTTAAGTCAAGCAGTGAAAGATAACAAATTTATTCAAATCTTGTCTCATTTCATTGTCTTATTTCAGTCACAAAGTACATTGTTAGAGTATTTACTGGTGACAAGTTCAATGCTGGAACAGATGCCAATGTGTTCTGCATGCTGACTGGGGACCAGGGAGACACTGGAGAGCGCCCTCTATCATCATCCAAGACGAGTAAAGTCAACAAGTTTGAAAGAAACACGGTGAGTGTTACAATCTCTGTATTCCACCAGACTTTGCAAAATTTCAGGCACCTTTCTGCTGTTCTCACATTAGCCAGGCACAATGTAAAACACTGCAATTCATATAGATAAATTTGCATACTGTCTCATTGCTGCAGCATCCACCATTGACAAGGCTACGTTTGTAACACCTAGTGCGTTGTAATGTATAAATATATCCATTTGTCATTGACTGGTCATGTTTATACCAAACAGAAGTAGTTTTAAAAAACCTCTTTTACCAGCATATTTGGTCCATATAAGGTATTCATACCAAAGCTATCTCTATCACATTTATGAGTGCTAGACATCGACGTAAAAAACACAGTTTTGCTAGAATGACGTAATTTGAAATTATTGCTCCCCTCCATTGACATGATTAATCTGTATTCCATGGTTTGGTTTTTTCTCCGTTTCTGTCTCTGTGTGTGTTTGTTGCCTTGCTTGTCTTGTTGTTTATGGCTTTTTTCACTTACCATGCTTCCACTCGCCACATTAATACAGAACGTCTTTGAAAGGAACAGTGTAAGTACCTTACAATAACCTTCTTGTGTTCTATTACTCATCTTCTATACATTTTTTAAATTTTGTGTCAATTTTGTCTATAATATCAACAATAATATAACGTTCTACCTACTCATTAATGTTGAAAATCTGAAAAATTTTGTGTTGATCAACCAGTCTGTTTGTTAACCTTCTCACAGCCAGAATTTGATACACCCCTGTATTTTTAATCCTTTCACCACAATGGTTTGGTCCAACCCCATTGTTATCAATGGTGATTGTGGATCTGTTCACTGGGGATTGGGGTGAACCTGTCAATAGTATGGGCAGAAGTTAAGGCAAGGAAGTGTAGTGAAAGGGTAACCGCCCTCACATCCAGATTTACTCACTAGAGGCCATGATTCAATAAATTTTAATCAAAAATGGTTGTACAGTCCTGGCACTTGACAATATTAGAATACAAAAACTGTAATTCTTTCTTCGAGTTTATTACGCATCAACTAAAAATGAGATGTGGATCAGCAAAACAATTGCCAACTCAGGATTTTAGCTATGATGTTTCAAATACGACAACCTGTCTAATGTTTCTGATGCAACAATCCTGCGAAACCATTTAATGCTGTCGAGGACATTTTCATAATATTTGTGTGTATGTAATATGCTCTGTAAGTGTATTTTGGTGTATGCAAATGTTACCATAGTGACTAGAATCCTCTAACATTTATTTTGTGTTTGTAACAAACTAATATGATGTAACACTTAGCACTTTGATGCTTGTTGGTTGTAATGTATAGGTTTTAGGTTATAGTTGTGAATCAGTTTGAAGCAAATCTCAATTATTGCCCTGTCGCTAAACTTCAAAGTCATGATTCTTCACCAAAAATAGGTGACTAAAGAAAAATGCTTCTGTTTTTTCATTCAGTCTTTACATTGTCTGTCTCTCAATCAATGCCTCCAACCTTTGATTCCTTGAAAGGATTGCACATGTTATTGGTGTTCTTGTGGGGTATGGATTGAATATTCTGCATTTTTAAGATATTTTCCAATACTTTTCTAGCAACACTCCTCCAGCTACATGTATAAAAAACCATTCATATTCAAGGGATCATGTTTCCTGCTCTGATAGTAGTAGTACTGTATGCTGAATGATACCTTGTTTTGTTTTCAGATGGATGAGTTTGAACTTGAAGCAGTGACCTTAAAGAAGGTGCGAAGGATCAAGATAGGACATGATGGCAGCCTTGTTGGCTCCGGATGGTACCTTGACAAAGTTGAGGTTGAGGAGATCAACAATCCGGCATCAAAAGTCGTTTTCCCCTGCGCTAGGTGAGTGACATGGAACTTTTGCAGGGATTTTATAGATTGCTTTATTTCACTTGTTTTCAGATGACATCTGTGCTACAGATGACATCCAAGCCATGGATTATATTTGACCCATGGATGACATCTGAGCCATCGAGGATATTTGACCCATAGAAGACATCCGAGCCATGGATGATATTTGACCCATGGATGGCATCTGACCCATGGATGACATCTGACCCATAGATGACATCTCATTCTGTGATACAGAATCTGAAAATATTCAAAAGTTGCAATGGGCGCTAATCAGAATGATTTCCAACATTGAGGCACATTTTATGATTTGCAATAATACTGTAGTATTTACTTTCTTCATAAAATGTTGGAAATTCTGTTATTTGGATTTTCTGTGTTGATGTACATATATACATTGACATCGCATCTCACTGCATGAAGATTCCGTCTTTGTAGATAACATATGCAAAAGTGTGTAAAACCAAAGTGAAGGAATGCAGTTTTCTCTCTAAATTTGACAAGCTGCAGAGAAACTTGATCTGACCTCACATCATCTTTGGACAAGCTGTATAACCCTCACTTATGGTATCGGTTGTAAAACACCTTTGATAAAATTGTCGGGTTTGTTTTAGGTGGCTGGACAGAGATGAAGATGATGGCTTGATTGTCCGAGAACTGGTACCAGAGGGTGTGTCTCAGCTTTTGTCAAGTAAGTCGATATTCAAAGTAACACCTTATGAGTTAAATGTCCCTTATCATGCTGTACTGCGTTTCAGGGTCATGGATATGCTACATTGACACTGGAAGATCATTATCCGATTTGGATAGGAAGCAAAGCTTATTCATACATTTTGCATAATTGTAGTACACCCACAAAAGCAAACATTTGATATTTTATAATTCTTTGGGTACAGATAGACAGTATGTATTGTTTGGTGAGGGTACCTAGAATGAGACATTCTTATCTGTTGCTGCAAAAAAAATTTCTGCTGTCTTCCGATTGTGATTGTATTTCAAGAGGAATGTAAAACCATTTTGTATTCTTAGTATTATTCTGCCATCCAATTTTCAGTGAACAGTAGAACAGACAGTAATTAATAATCCTATAAATTTCAAAACATTTGCCTCAAAGTTTAAACAAAGATGTAGTTGTTCTGCCAAGCATACAATTGCCTTGTGAATGCCTCATTTTGACCGTCTTGAATTTCACACCTTTGCAGCTACTTCGTATCATGTAACCGTGAAGACTGGAGATGAGAGGGGTGCAGGCACTGACGCCAATGTCTACATTAAGATGTTCGGTGAAGACGGCGACTCTGGACAGATTCCACTGAAACAGTCGGACAACACCAAGAACAAGTTTGAAAGAGGCAGGAAGGATAAGTTTACCCTGGAAGCCAGTGACATTGGCAAGGTCAGAGGCAGTGCTGAATTTTTATAGATCAACATTTCTCTGATAAGCAGACCTGTCTAGCTTTACAAAGACTTACAGTGATTGTACCAGTAGGTCAATCACAAGACATATGTAAATAGGTATCTGAGAGATTTAAACGTTAAAGGTATACAGTCACCTGTAATCTAAATATGCCCATATATGGTCAAAGGGCCATTCCTTGGTATTCAAAATGTCCATGTGAGGGCGCTGTTTTTAAAAAAGCGGCCACCTGCTTAAAATCTTTGATTGGTTAGATTTTCTCTTTCTGTGGTAACTGTGGCAAAATTGGAACAGGTGACAGTATGCCTTTAAGTGTAATCAGTAAGGTTATTTTGTCTTATACTGGTTTGTCTTTTAAGTGTGTATAAAAACAAGATATGTCATAATAGGAATGGAGTAGCATCAGAAATGATCAATCTTTTCACAAAAAATACATTCCATGAGCGCTGGCAAGTTGTAATTTTGCTCACTTGTTGTAACCATTGTTTTCCTGTAGATTGAGTACATGAAGATTGGTCACGACGGCAGCAAACCTGGAGCTGGTTGGTTTTTGGACAACGTTGAAATTGACGTACCATCCAGGGGTGAAAACTATGTGTTTGCGTGTCACAGATGGCTGGCAGAGGATGAAGGCGATGGGGAACTTGAAGTGGAACTCCAACCAACAGATTACAAAAAGTCAACTCCAAGTAAGTCACACATAAATACATTTGTGAAAGGCTTCAGATTTCCAATGCTTCAGTTTTTGCAAAGACTGTTCTATCATCTAGATTTAAACGAGTACTTTTTAACCACAAGTTTTCATACTTTAAGTACAATCTATACATGGACATCATAGGAACATATAGTAACCCAGATGTACATACAGCAATACCATTCTGTGTGGTGGAAGGGGACAATAATTATTGTCTTCTAACCCAAGTATTTTTGTTTCAAGTATCAAGTAGCAGTAGTACAGTTTCTCTTGCTATTTCTCTTAGCAGGTTGAAATACCCAGTATTTAGCTCATAGTATGTCAAAATACCCAGTATTTCACTCATAGCATGTCAAAATACCCAGTATTTCACTCATAGCATGTTAAAATACCCAGTATTTAGCTCATAGCATGTCAAAATACCCAGTATTTCACTCATAGCATGGCAAAATACCCAGTATTTAGTCATAGCATGTCAAAATACCAAGTATTTAGCTCATAGCATGTCAAAATACCTAGTATTTCACTCATAGCATGTCAAATTACCCAGTATTTAGCTCATAGCATGTCAAAATACCTAGTATTTAGCTCATAGCATGTCAAAATACCCATTATTTAGCTCATCAATACAGCCATATTTCTACCTGAGCAATGTTCACAACTAGAGAGCTTGTTACCTTGGTACATCTCCTTCGTGTTGACAAGCCAAATAGTGGATATTCAAACATGCTTTTAGTGAGGAGAGTGAGAACATACTTATGGACTGAAATATTGAAAGTATCAAAATACTGTAATCACTTTAAGTGTTTAGATAACACCCAACACCATCTGATTACATCCCTTCTACAATAGTTGTCCAGCCATTCTCCTTTGTCAAAAATAATGTACTATTCTTTTGTTCTGTTGATCAGGAATACCATATGAGATATGTGTGAAGACTGGGGATGTAATGGGTGCGGGCACTGATGCCAATGTCTTCATCAGAATGTATGGTGTCAAGGGGAAGACTGAAGAGTTCACACTCAACAACAGGACTGACAACTTTGAGAGAGGAGAGACGGATAAATTCAAGGTAAGGATGACAAATTTGGTTCTCAGCTCAGAAAATGTTATTGTGTGTTTTTCCATAATTATAAGTCTTTTGTTTAACCCTTTGAGTGCTGTAATTGTTCCCACCAAAATTTCAGTGCAAAATTTTTGCCAATTTTTATAAATTTTTTTGTAATTTTTTGATAATTTTCGACCGAATGGACAGCACATTGTATTGCCTACTGTGTGTTATCAAACTTTTGACAAAAATCTGTAAAAAAATTGACTGCAGTATATTTTCTAAACGTAACAAAAATTGACTCTGGCGCTCAAAGGGTAAAATGTAGTTGAGGCAATAAGGAGGGAAAACTGTTGTAGGAAAAGAAAATATGGGGCTTCGATGAACGTGATTTGAACTTTTTGTGTTAAAACAACCAAAAATGCCTTGTGTATGGTCATGCCTTGTGTATGGAAAGTAACAGCATCTGAACTTATGCAAGATAAAGGGTAATGTAGCATTCCACTTGTTTGTTTGCTTGTTGACATTTGACGCAATGTTCACACTCCATGAATGGGTTCAACTTGCCATTTCAAATGATACTGCTTCTTCAGTTTAGGGCATAAATGTTATTGATGGTCAGCAGGATAAGAATCACATACTTGTGTGTCTTTACTGCAGTTGCTTTCAAGCAACCTTTAGGATCTGAAAGTTACACAAAATTTGTAAACTTTTGAGAAAAAATGTTTTGTCCCCGTAAACTCTGAATTGTTATTCCTATCATTGTATTGTGCAATGGATGAGCAAAGATACAAGGAAAAAAAAACATCTTTGGTTTCATGTCTTATTATCAATAAACCTTCAGTGATATAGAGACAAATGCCTTGCATATATCTATTATACTTTTAAATTATTTCTTGACAGATTGAGGCAGAAGATGTAGGGCAGCTGACAAAACTCAGAATTGGACACGACAACAAGGGAGGCAGGGCCGGTTGGTACCTGGACCGTGTTGTCATCGAACGGTTCCCTCCAAAGAGAAGACTGAAGAGGAAGAAGAGCCTGACAAGGAGGAGGTCGCGGGGAGACCTGGAGGAAGAAGAAGATGAAATCCCAGAGACCAACAAAGTCTTCTTTGTGTGCAATAGATGGTTTGCAAAGGATGAAGATGACAATCAGATTGTGAGAGAATTGCTGCCAACAGATGAGGA
>LD348718.1:21682-33116 GCA_001465055.1 Ptychodera flava | reverse complement strand
GTGATGTGAAGAATGCAGGTACAGATGCTAAGGTGACCATGACTGTGTTTGGTGCCAATGGTTCAACCCCTGAAATGACCATAGACAAAGCCGGAGAGCGGTTTGAAAGAGCCAAGATTGACATGATTAAGGTGAGAGATGATGCTGTACTTGTATTTCACGACATGAACAGAAATCAAAGTTTGAAAATAGCAGGTCTTCCTGATGGTGTGCAGCCATTTCTACAATGTGGATTAAGAACATATTTATTGTAGTACCCTCATGTAAGATATATCATATCATCTGCTGTGACTGCACTGTATTGCCAACTACATTGTTGAATTTGCAATAGTGATAATGATGATAGTGTTAAATGCCTATGACAGTACCATCTTAAAAACAATTTTTATTATTAAGGGACCCAAATTTCTCTGACTGAAGTAAATTCTTACATGTTACATGTACCGGTATTGGGTTGACTCAAAAGAAATGTTCAAAAAAAATTTGCAAATTGGTTCAATGAGTTTACTATTGTTGTAGCTTAAAGGGCCATGTTCATGATTTCAGTGCCCTGACTGCTGTGGAGTAGGGAGGGTGCAAAACACATATTTTTTCTACGAGGCACTGCATTTACTTCATTTTTCAGATGGAACTTGATGACATTGGTGAGCTGAAGAAAGTTAGGATTACAACTGATGGTAAAGGAAGTCGTCCGGAATGGTATCTGGAAAAGGTAACATACATTGACTTATTCCGTGTTGAAAATGCACAAACTTGGATGCAAAGTCTGGAAGTGATCAGTTCACTTATTGGTTTTATCAAATGGTAATTTAGAAAATACGCAATAGCAAAATAGTCAACATGAGGTTACTTGAAAATTAAAACTTTGTAGTGTTGAGAATATTTGAATGATTTGACAACGGAATTACTAATCTCAAAACATTCATACAAAGCTGTAATTTAGAAAGAAGACAATCTTTGTACCAAAGTCAGTTAAAGGTATACAGTCACCTGTAATCTAAATATGCCCATATATGGTCAAAGGGTATTCAAAATGCCCATGTGAGGGCGCAGTTTTTTATAAAGCGGCCACCCACTTAAAATCTATGATTGGTTAGATTTTCTCTTTCCATGGTAAGTGTGGCAAAATTGGAACATTTGACAGTATACCTTTAATCACGAACGTTGCTGCATAGTTTATTCTGCCAACTTTCCATAGATTTTTGCATTTAGTTCACCTACCATAAGATGTACAGTATTCAGCAGGTGGGCTAGTATGTGGAAGGGAAGGTAACTTTGAGTATTTAAATGAACTGGAATAACTCTTCAAAATGACCCAAAGTGTTTTTAATTACCATTTTATCACATTCACTTATTAAAAGCGTCATCCAGATTGTTGAATAATGTAGAATTGTACTTGCCATGATTGCTACATGGACCCCTACAATTATGTTTAGTAACTGGAGTCAAATCTCTTGTTGATGACCAGAAGGTCCCCTAAAGCCTTTTTGAGTTGGTTCATGGGTAGTTTATGCTAATTACATGTGATGCTTAATACTGTGATTTCTCACAGATTTTCATGAGGAATATGGAGACAGGGGACATGACGGCGTTCAAGTGCGATCAGTGGTTTTCAAAGACTCAAGGGGATGGTAAATTAACACGAGACATTCCAGCGATGGTCAGAGGAGAAACTACAATCAAAAGTGAGTTGAGATTCAGGGATTATGTTGGACTTTTTCAGCAGATAGTTCTGCAAGTGTTTTTATGTTCTTGTGCTGTTTGTATTCCATAAGGAGTGAGGAAATATTGTGACATTAGTACAACAAAATCAGACAATGGCACTCCTTTGAGGAACTCCGTTTTGTATCAACACATTAGGTATTTACTCATATTTTGTAACAATTGAAGATCTGAAAAGAATTCCTGATCTCAAATCCAGACTTTAAATACTGTCATCTTGTTAGACAAAGTTTTTCAACGCTTCCAAGATATTGTGCTTCCCACTGACAAAAGTTTGGTAAAGTCATGATCGAAGCGTTCAAATTTAACTGATAAATTGATGAATTTTTATATTTTCAATGTTTATATCAAGATTGTAATATTAGTACAATGAAATCAAGCAATGGTACTCTTTTGAGAAAAAACCTACTACTGATTGTAACTCATGAGGAATACTCCTCATATTTTCTAACGATTGAAGATCTGGATAGATGAATTCCTGATATCAGATTTACGCTTCTCCCAAAATACACATAATAAGTAACTAACAATTGTTTTTGCTTCCCTTTCATATTCAGACACCAAATACACCATCAATGTCAAGACCAGCAATGTCCGTGGTGCCGGAACTGATGCCAATGTCTTCCTTATCCTTTTTGGAGAAAATGGTGACTCAGGGCAGCTTGAACTCAAAGAGTCCCAGACTCACAAGAACAAGTTTGAGAACAACCAGACTGACGTATTTTCCTACTCCATGTTAAGCCTTGGTGCGCTGACGAAGTGTAGGGTCTGGCATGATAACAAAGGTGAATATTTAACCTTTGACCTAGCATATTAAATATGCAAGTGACTCATTCTGCTATGTGAAATTCATATTGATATTATGTTCATTGTCATGTCAAATTGAACAGAAATCATTAAAAAATATTTTCAGATTGCAACAATTAGTTTTCGAAGTTGTTGCAGAATTGACTATGGTTGTAACATTCTTTCAAGTTTTGTACTCATATACAGTGTCAAACTTATTTCTTGAGATAAAAATACAGCTCATATGTTGACGTATTCTCTCCCCTTATATGCAGGTATCAGCCACTCCCATCATGATTAGTTTCAATACTGCCTCTAGTCATATTTTGGCAATAACAACAACATATTGAGCTGTACGTGTCAATTAATTTTGTTACTTCCAAACCAACCATGGTAGTGAGTTGATATGTATCAACTCAAAAACAACTTTAAACTTTATTTGAATTTCAAAGCTCTTTCCTTAGAGCAACATTTTTTGTTTCAAAAGACCATATTAAACTTAGATAATCATGAAATCTTTATTGTGTAGGTTGGGGAGCTGCCTGGCATCTTGAACATATCGAAGTCATCGACGAGACAACGAAAACAAACTACATGTTCCGTTGTGATCGTTGGCTGTCAAAGAGTGAAGATGACAAACAGATTGTCAGGGAGTTGACTTGTAGTGGTCCGGCTACTCCAGGAAGAGAAGATGAGAAAATGAGTAAGTACTTTGGGAAGACATTGTCATGGTTACCAGATATTGACCTTCATTTTGTTACTGAGTCCCAAAACAGCAAAGAGTTTCGATACTGATATCCCTTACAAAATAAGAAAAGAAAAACTGGAAAATGGTCAAGAGAAAAATATCATCATAATTTGTCAGGTAAAAGTAATTTATTGATTTGAAGAAATTTTTAGCGGGAAATTGTCATTTTCAGAATTGTTTACTGAGAATTATGGGAGATGCAACGGAGCATGTGCTCAGATAATACTATGACAAGTTATAATTGGTACATGCAGATTGATGAAAAGAAGTTTTGGTTTGTAAGTAAGTTAAAATCATGTCTTGTGTTTGATTTTTGTATGCAGCGTACATCATCACAGTGTTGACTGGGGACAAGAGAGATGCTGGAACACAACACAATGCCTGGCTGGTCATGGAAGGTGATAAACGCACTTCCAGGGAATTCATAATGGAAAACTCAGCCAGAAACAAGATTCTCAGAAAGTAAGTCTGCAATTTTTTCCTTTGTTTAGTATGCCAGTCTTCTGTGTGAATGATTTGGTTGTAATGCCATCCTTAATTTTAAAAAGGGGCTCTTCTATTTCAGAAAGGATTTGAAATTTAGAGTCTTGATGAAATTCAAAGTCCAAAATCATTCCCATACTTTCTTTTAGGATTAAATTTGTTATCTCTGTTCCTGATATACTGTAACTCTTGTTTTATTCTACTTCACAGGGGTGATACAGATGAGTTCCGCTACACAACCAGAAATGTTGGAGATATTGAGACAATCTTGCTAGGACATAAGGAGAGGGACGACCTTGCTGCCAGGGGGAGTGGCCGTGAAGTTGAATGGTATTGCTATGAAGTTGCAATACAGAATTCCAACACTGGTGACAAGTAAGTTCCCATCTTCCATCAGAATTCCATCCCTCCTACAGAATGGTTTTGCCCTAATGCTTTGATGTCTTGCAGCTGAGTGTAGCCTTGAATTCTACCACCTTTTCAATTCTTCGACAAATGGACTTCAAATACTTGTCAGATGAGTCAAGATTATTCCTGCAGGTACCATAATGAGGGGAGAGGCAGAATTCCCTCAAATATAATTTCCAGACAATGAAAGGAACAGGAGCACATTTTTGACATGAGCATGAGCTGGTACTTATCTCATAAAACAATACAATTTTGTATTTTCGGTTAGATTTCTAATCAGTATAACTCATACCTATCTCTTTGAAAACATGGGTTTTCAAGCATTGCATATTGATGGATCAGTTTAAATGCTCTCATTGCATTTTGGAGCTTTTTTCTTCGGTGTAAACAATAGCCCATGGACTGCATTGTACAGTGTTTTAAAAATTTCTGTTCTACCCCAGGTTTGTCTTCCCTTGCAAGAGTTGGATTCCGATGGGAAAGAAAGGTGCCAAGAGGCTGGAATGTACAAAGAAAGAACAGGGAAGGACTGAAGCCATCAGAAGTAAGTTCCTGGTTTGCTATGTT
Organism: Ptychodera flava; assembly: GCA_001465055.1. NCBI lineage: Eukaryota > Metazoa > Hemichordata > Enteropneusta > Ptychoderidae > Ptychodera > Ptychodera flava. The sequence continues at coordinate 28,402 of LD348718.1, read as the reverse complement.
CCCTCAAGAAACCTTACATCAGAGTCCCATCAAACAGAGTTCCACTGGAAGTCTGTGAGACTCCCTTTGAAATGTATGCCATTTCAGTGGTAATTTTGAAGATTACATTGAGTCTTATATTGTATCTCATATGTGTTTCATCGTTGTATACAAATCCCGTTGCAAGCCAATTGAACAGTCTTGATTCCATGGTAATCCCATGGCCTGTCTTTGTAAGGGACAAACCCATGTGAACATTTCACAATCTACCTGTGGTTTGGCTGTGGATGTATGAAAATATGAAAATATAAACATTGAAAAAAAAAAAAAATTTTCATAGTGAAAGTGGTAAATGTAGAATTTTCATATATTGAACTTTATGTTTTCTGTGTTTTCTTAACAGTGTAGCTAATCACTGTGATTACTGTCAGTGATATATTTGTATTATTGTACACACAGTATCATTTTGATAATAAAAGTTTATGAGTGGCGTTTTGCGCAAATGTATTCATGAATATGCATAGACTAATTTTATGACTTGTATTATCTTTGCAGAACTTGCTCCCGTGAAATACGAAATAATTGTAGTGACGGCAGATGAGAAAGGTGCCGGAACTGATGCCAATGTCTTCATCACAATCTATGGTACCAATGGAGATACCGGAAAGAGACCGCTGACGCAGCGTTTCCGTGACTTGTTTGAGAGAAATCAAACCGACAAATTCCAAATCGAGGTGCTAGATCTCGGAGAGCTCACAAAAGTACGGATAGAACATGACAACGCTGGATTCAATGCTGGATGGTTGCCAGAGAGGATAGAGATTGTTAACCAGTCAACAGGGCATAGAACCACTTTCCCAGCGATGAAGTGGCTGGATAAGAAGAAGGGAGACGGAGAACTCTTCAAGGAATTTTATCCTCTACAATCAACTTGAACTCAACACTCCATTCTTTCCACAGTGAAATCAAACTCTGAAATAAGAAAATAATACTGTGTAATAGTATTTTCTGACATAACTTTAAGTTACAATTTAGACTAGATTTTTATACCAGAAAGGTGATTTCAGAATTTTGCTATTTGCACACTACGATATATTACTAAGTTTCTCATAATTTGAGATGGACACTGATATAAAAGTGTTGTACCTTTCAAGTTTCCTGCTTAAAATTAACTAGGGCTGTTTTTTGGACTTCAGGATTCATTGCTTTAAGAGAATGTGTTGTGAGAATAGGTTGCAGAGGAGAGAAACTGACTGTTTCCTCACTATGCAGTACTAAGAAAAGTGCCATAGAATGATATGGTTGGACTTTATCATATATATACTGTGTATGGTATTTGCACAAATGTTTTTTAAACCTCTGTCATGTTCCATTGTATACTTAGAGTATACTGTCTTTTTTTCTGTAATTAGCCAACTATGGTAGTCAGCTTTTCCATATGCATGAGTTGTGATGTCTGCATTTGATAGAGATGTTTATATTCTTTGTTGATGATGTCAAATTTTTAATTGTGAATGAAGTACCTGCATATCTGATCTTAAATTAGGACTTAATTGTAGTCCTTTCTTTGATTTTACTGTTATTGGAGATCAAACACATGGCACATGTAGGATACAATGCTAGAGGTGCAGGTGATATTAGCCAATTAATGAATCCACAGGAAGTTTTGTTCAGAAAAATTTTCACATCAACTTGATTTATCTTTGAGTCATGTTTGTAAAATCTACATGAGGTACACTTTTGTCTTTGTACAATGATCATGAAATCATTTTACAATATTTCTTGGTCAACTGGGTACATGATTTGGGGATGGTAGGACCACATAGTAAGTCTAGTAACATGATATTTTGCACAACATAGAGATTTAGACATGTTGAGATATGTTCAATTAATAGTGCCAAAGAGAAAGTTGAACTGTATCTTTGTCGAAAAAAGAACATTTAATTTTTAATGGGCTGCTCAATGGCTACAAAAATGACATGTTGTTTCAATGAAAACAGGAACAGTTCTCTAAATTGAAGACTTTTGATGAGGATGATATATGTTTCTTTTGTTGGGTTTCTCAGGGTCATCTTCTTGTAATCTACTGTAAATGCTGCAATTAACAATCTGTTGATGTGAGTACATTTTCTGTATGTGATAGTTTTATCCTATTTCTAATCCCATTTATTATTTAATTCAATTGGAGTCTTTGTAATACTAGTCTACAATGTGTCATTTGCAAATTGCCTTATAAACTTGTGAATGACATCATAATTTCAACAATGAGTTGTAGATGTAATTCCTTTTTCTAAACAGAGGGCAGTATTGCCATATAATGACAAAGTTTGATGAAGCAAATATGCCTTCAAATTTTACAGTTGTTCAGTGTGTGTTGTTGGGGATAAATTTACATGCAACATTGTTATGATGTAAGTTGAATCTAGACCCAACAACTATTCTTCCCGTTTGCTTAACAACTGAACAAATATGGGGTCAAATAAAGTTCAAAACTGTGTATTTAGCAAGAATTCGGTAGATTTATATCTGTCTGTTACCATATCAACACTTGTATCATATTTTTTATAATTTCTTGATGTAAGTATTAGAGTTTTAGCTGAACTGTAAATTTTTGAGAAATAGCATTGTTGATATTTTCTATCCAATAGTTTATCTTTTATGTCTGTGATTTATGGTATGATAGTCCATCTGTGTTTTGTTTGTCTTGCTGTTATATATTTCCCAGAAACATTGTAATTATCAACGTTTATGTATATTTTGTGAACAAAATCACCACCTGATAGATTGTTCAGATATTCTCTTTTATAATTCTTATCACTCATTATTAAGTAGTTTTTTTAATTTTTATATCATCATATTATAGGTCAGAGTAAATGTCAATTTCTGTGCAACATGTGTTAGAAAGAAATTTATAACATCAGTTGGATAAGTCTTCATATCCTTGTCACCCTGTTCTGCAGTGCAAGGTCCAACTTTACTGCACAAAGCAATATGGAGGTACCAAAATTTGCTGGTGTGACGTGAATATATATTATACCCTGTATTTAGATTTGTGATTTTGATCAGTTATACGTAGAGAGTGGTTACCACTAAAAGCACCACGTACCACACAACCAGATATCGCAGAGGTCAAAATCATTTTATTGTTTCATTTTAGCACTGAAACAGAAAAGAGCTTTACTTTCATATACCCCATCATTATATTTTTAATGGATACTTGGTTATTATTCAGAACATCATTCCAATAGTGAAACAGTTTTAAAGTTTAGATAATTCTAGCATATTCTTGTAGCTATAGTGATTTCAAGAATGGCCTTTTCACAGGTTAAGCAGTTTACGACATCACAGTGAAGGGATGTGTACTTTCCACCTAGGGCAGTGCAGTGTTAATTTTCAAATGAAATTTAATATTTTTCAAAGAAATTCAGTGCCAATTTAACATTTGTAGAGGCTTATCCCATAGTTCTGTTTAATATTAAGTTTATCCCATAGTTCTGTTCAATATTAAGTTTATTCGACAACTTTTTAATGCAAAAATTGTCTTATTAATTAATTTGGTTAATTTCACCTTTGAACTTTTATACACCTATATGGTTCCAAACCTTTTGTTTACTAATGGTGTAAACCTGTGCGCACTTCAAAGACATTGGCTAGAAAGTATATTTTTGTGAGATGTAAAACTGTTGTTCTGTAAATATCGACGGATGTAAAAAATTATTTAAAATAGAAAATGAATAAAGGAAAGATTATACAGTAATTTCTGTTTCCATCTTCATCCTTGCATTGATTTTGAGATTTAGACATAGCAGATTAGAGGGCTTGACGATGATGCTGCTGATACAGCATGGTTCTTTCAAAAAAATCAATGATTGCTGAATCACACAAAAGTGGTTGCCATAGCATTACCCTTTTGGCTCATTTACCTTTGGGCATCCTGCATACTTTTCCCAAAATGACCAATCAATGGAAAGCTTACTTTAGCATCCCGGCACACTAAAGTGGTTGCCATAGCATTACCCTTTTGGCCCATTTACCTTTGGGCATCCTGCATACATTTCCCAAAGTGACCAATCAATGGAAAGCTTACTTAGTATCCTGGTACACTTATGTTTGGATATTGTACATTTTTGTGAATCTTGCATTCTAAGAACCTGTAAGGAACTCTCCCATCAGCCTTGACAACTCTGTAACCTACATGATATGGTGCATGCCACTCTAAAAATTCTTCAAAATCATATATGAAGATTCATAAATACAAAATGATTGATTAGATTAAAAGTGAAGAAGGATATGCCTTTTGAGGGTTCTTCATCTTGCCACCTCTCTGTGACCATATTCATTTTTTTCCCTAAAAATTCTTGAACATTGTGAATTTGTAAAATATCCAACACTCTGCAGTAAGAACGTTTTTTTGACGGCGACTTTCATTTCCTTTTTGACTTGAACACTTCTCACGGCTGCAAGCGAGTTTATGTTGACCAACAGGCATTATAAACACAATCGGAACCAATTTGGGATAATTAGTTTTGGATCTTCATATTTTTCACATTTCCCAAAAAACAATATTATATGATGATCGTTGCAAATGTTTGTCGAGGATCAGAAAAACACGGATAAAGCTCAGTCTTCCAAACTACTTCAACAAATGCCGGTGTACTTGAGCACAGATTTCCACTTAAGTTTTCAAACTCTTTGTACAAAATATATGCACACATAAAATGTACGTCAGACTTTGTCCAAGTCTGTGAATAAAAAAAGAATCTAGTAAAAGCGATTTATTATCTGGGATATCAGCTACCGGTCACGCTCTGCAACCATGTGTTTCAACAAACTTAAATCATATTTCATTTAGCTGAGGCAAACCCTAACCCAAGTTATGAAGAGCAGAGATAAGTAGCAGTGGTCATGTGACCTCGGGCTTTCCATTCACTTGCCACTGAATTTTTGACCACCAAAAGTTTCAGGTGCCGCCAACTGGTAGACTTCATCAGTTTCGCAAAATCATCACAAAACATGTTTTGAAAGCTGATATAACGATTTTACTTTTTTTTGACCTTGACCTAAAATTTGGAGGGGAAAGTAGAGCTGTTCATAACTGCCCTCCCACTAGCATACACGGGAAAAATGCCCTCCCACTGAATTTTGACGCACACTGCCATCCAGTATCCATGGTCTGCCCGCTCCCCACTCCCAACAACAATTCAAGCTCCCCACTGCTCTCTCCCCACTACTGATTTTCCCCATTGCCCACGTAATGTCCTGTATATAGGCAATCAAAGACAGCGCAAAACCTTGAAAGCAGCTAGTACTATACCTTAGAACATTGCGCGCCTCTTAGTTTAGGCGCTTATATCTCCCCACAAGTTCTATCAAGCACGACTTTCCCCTCCCTCTCCGTATTTCCCGTTACCCACAGTCAAAAATTCTCTCCCCGCCCACTGAAAAATGAAATTTCTTCCCCGCCCACAGTAAATACAGACTTTTTATCCCCGCCCGCTGATTAGTTTTGAAATTTGCCCGCCCGCTGAAAAATTGCGCACGAACACCTTTTTGAACAAACAGCTTAGTTGGCGGCACCAGAAGTTTTCAACAGACATACTACCTAATCAAAGCATAGATATACGAGTGTATAGCCTCCTCGACATCAAGTTTCATTATCATTTTACCACCTCCATAGGGCACCACAATCTAACTCCAAGATCCCCTGAAATGCTAAATTTCTTACAAATAAAGTTGTTTTTGGACTGCCGACAAGAGATTGATGGCCGTAAATTGCGTTACTTCACACACATTTCAAATTATTTGTTCGACGAATCCAACTTTGCTGTTTTTGTCAGGAAAACTAGAATGAATAAATTTAAATCTAAATTAAATGCTAAATCTGCGATTCAATGTTATTCATTTGAATTTCAAGAGAAAAGAACTGAATAAATGTCAAAATTCTGCCAATTTGGCTACTTCGTGCGCTCGGAGGGACGTTTTTTGGTTGGAGGTGACCAAGAACGCCCCCACACGGCCGAGTACTCTACTCAGCTTCTTTGAGAGGGACGACATCACGTTTTTCGGGGTTACTCTTTTTATTTTTGTGTTTCTCATCTCCCGACCGACCGTAAATTTCAGCTCCGACATTAAAATAAAAACACCGTGTTTATTTGCGCCGCCTCTGAGGCGATCATCCTAGCAACAGCACCACCATCATCAAATTGTGAGATAGCAACGACTCAGACTGAAGGAGAGAGAGAGTACAGAACACTGAACTGAAAGACAAGAAATTGCAGTGACACTGAGTGGACAGAACATTGAATTGAAACAAATACACGTTTTTTGTACTTAAAAATTGTAGAGACTGAATGGACAGAACATTGACCCGAAACAAATAGTTTTTTTTGTGCTTGTTTTTTTATTTCGACCTCCCGCCCTGCCCGAGTATTCCTCTGGAGATGAAAACAAAAAAATAAAAGGGTCACCCTTAGCTATACATTGCAGAAAGCAATGAGGCGGCGGACGTCATCTCTCTCCTCTAAGACGCAATATCGATGGAAGCAGGCCGTGATTTTTCAAGTTGAAAATGATTCACTTTTGGTTTAAAATTCGCAAACAGGGCGGCTGTTGGTCTCTGGCAGCTCTACGTTTCTTTGGGTCCGTGAAGTTTGTTACTTATTCCTTTTTCCTTATTCCTTATTCGAACGTGAAGTTTGTTCCTTATTCCTTTTTCCTTATTCCTTATTCGAACGTGAAGTT